>PVKP010015732.1:0-49783 GCA_004027715.1 Plecturocebus donacophilus | reverse complement strand
AGCTGCTGCTACGCGGCCATTTTGGATCTCTCTCCGCCCAGTGATGAAGTTTTTCTGTTTCTTAGTTTTCCTTTGGCGGACGCCGGTTCCCCTCAGAGCCAGACCTTCCCGGGTTCGCTGCGCCCGCTGTGGAACTCTCAGTCCTCAGCACTTCCAATTGCTGTTTTCCTTGTGGGGATGGGACCAGCCGAGCCCGTCCCCGTCCATCCTGCACACTCCGCACCGGGAAGCGCCGAGCTGAGTGCCGCCAAAAGAGCCGCGCCGGCTAAAAGAGTCGCGCCAGCGACCCGCGTGGCTTCTCCGCCAGGAATCTCCCGATCTGTGGGCAACAAAAACTCGTCGGAAAGTGTGGCGTCCACTCGTTCTCTGCGCTTTCACTGGGAGCTACGTTCCTGAGCTGTTGCTAGTCGGCCATCTTGGATCTCTCTCCGACAATATGATTTTTTAAAGTCTTTCCCATCTCACTATTTTTTTTTTAAAAAAAGCTTTGCATTCCTTTTAATTCTTTTTTAAACACTGGAATATTTTTTATTTGGGGTTAGCAATCATATTTTCATTTGAACTCTATGTATATAAAATAAATCATTTTCCATATAATTTTTCTGATATTAATATTATATTTTAATTGTTATGATATTAATATAACACCAAGGATTTTGATTTTTTTCTTTGACAAACTTCTTTTTCTTTTTTACTCATTCTTGTAATTATTTCTACAGTTTGTTTAAAATGAACTTCCTATTATAAGATCTTTATTTTCATGTTTGTTTTGAGCCAACTTAATGTCTTTGACATTAATAAAACTATCTGGGAAGTTAATATTAATTTACTATTTAGTCTTACCATTTTCATGTTGTTATATGCTTTCTGTTTTGGGGAGGTTAGCTGTCACCATTTTTTAATTCTATATATTTATATTACTATATTATCTCTGTACTTTTTCTTCTTTGGTGTTTGGCTATGTATTTCCTATTTTTAATTCCATTGGTGCAGACTGATAGCGCATATGTGCCAGACTGATGGCACATCACTCAGTCTGTTATGAAAACACATTTGGTTTGGATTCCACATACTGACTTGCAGAAAACTTTAATTCACAGTTAGCTTAAGAGCTTTAACATCCAAAATCTAAACTTCTTATTCTCAAAAAATTGGAAAAATATCAAAACTGGGCCTGCATCCTGCATACCAGCAATCCACAGGAGCTGATCACATGCCCTAAGCATATACACTTTCCACATTGTCAAGGTTTTAAGACTCTTCTTTGTCACTGTGGTTAAGTCAATTGTTATGTTTCATCACACTTGGACTGTTCCTTTTCTTAGCTTGTTTCACCCATTTAGGTTATTATCCTGGCCTGTGGAGGTATTTAAATTGATTATGACTACCCTAGAAGTTAACTTTATGTTTTTCATCTTTATTCCTCTATTTATCAGAGTTCAGAGTAAAACGATATCTTCTTATGCCTAAGTCTTTGGGACAAAATGGGTAATAAAATCCATTATTTTTGGATGCAAATATGACCCAATGCATGTACTCCTATGAGCTTTCCAGCAGCTCCCCAGCAAACTTTTTGTTCTTTTATTTTTCATATGAAGCATTGAGGTATAATGCACATATAATAAGACTTACCTTTTTAAATGTATGGTTTGATGATAATTGTTAAATGTATACAATCGCCTAACTGCCACAATCAAGGTATAGAAAGTTCTATCTTCTAAAAAAGTTATCTAATGCCCCTATGCAGTCAATCTGTTCTGCCTACCCCTCGTCAATGGCAGCTATTGATATGCTTTCTGTTCCTTTAGTTTTGCTTTTTCTAGAAGGTCATATAAACCCAATCTGATTGATAGTATGTATTTTTGTTTCTGTCCTTCATGATTGAGCATGATGGTTTTCCAACTCAAACATGTTGTTACATGTATCAGCAATTGGTTCTTTTTTACTGATGAATAGCATTCCATTGCATGAAACAAACACTTAGTTTATCCATTCATCAGTGATGAACATTTGGGTTGTTTTGAATTTTGACCATTAGGAATTAAAATGCTCTGAACATTCATGTAGCAATCTTTGTGTGGACATATGTTCTCATTTTTCTTAGATAAATATCTAAGAACAAAATCGCTGGGTCATATTTTAACAGTATGTTTAGCTTTATAGGAAATTGTAAAAATGTGTTTTTTAAAATGGTTTATCATTTTGCATTCTTAACAATATATGAGATTTTTAATTGCAATAGTGGGTATGAAGTGGTGTGTCATGGTGATTTTTATTTGTGTTACCCTGATAACTAATGATAATGAGCACTCTTTGATGTAGGAATTGGTCATCTGTATATCTTTTTTGGTGAAGAGTGTTCAAACTCTTTGCCCATTTTTATTATGTTTTTTTTTTGTTAATGCTATTGCTATGTATTTTGTAAATACTTTCTCCCACTTAGTCTGATGCTTATTTTTTTCATTTTTTAAGACAGTGTCTTTTGCAGAGAAGTTCTGATGAAGTCCAATTCATTGATGTTTCTCTTTCATAATTTTTGCTTCTTGTGTTCTAAGAAGTTTATGATTAACTCAAGAAACCAAAGACATTTTATATTTTCTTGTAGAAGTTTTGAAGATTTAGCTTTTATAATTAGCACTATGTTTTATTTCACATTAATATTTGTTTGTATTATGAAGTAAGAATTGAAATGCATTTTCTTTTCATATGGCTATTTAGATGTTCCTGCGTAATTATTAAAAAGAATGTCTTTTCTCCACTAAATGTTGGCGTCATTGTCAAATACTGATTGTATTTGTCATGGTTCTTCACGGGAACAGAATCAATGGGATATATGTATATATAAAAGGGAATTTATTAGGGAGAATTGGCTCACATGATTACAAGACAAAGTCCCATAATAGACTATTTGCAAGATGGGGAAAGAAAAACTGGTAATGTCTCACTCCAAGTCCAAATGCCTCAAAACCAGGAAAGCCAACAGCACAGTCTTTAGTCTGCTGCTGAAGTCCCAAGAGCCTGGGGAAGCCATTGGTGCAAGTCACAGAGTCTAAAAGCTGAAGAATCTGGAGTCTGATGTCCAAGAGCAGGAAGAGTGGAAGCAGGGATCCAGCATGGAAAAAGAAGGAGGCCAGGATACTCGGCGAGCAATGCTATCCCATCTTCTTCCACGTGCTCTGTTCTAACTGGATGGCAACCTATTGGATGTTGCACACCCACATTGAGGGTGGGGCTTCTTCTCCCAGTCCACCACCTACAATGTCAATCTCCTCTGGCAACACCCTCACAAACACACCCAGAAACAGCACATTATCAACCAGCTAGGCATCTCTTAATCCAATCAAGTTGACACCTAATATTAACCATCACATCAAATTACCCTGTATTCCTAAGCCTATTTTTGGAATACTATTTTGTTCTCTTGATCTATTTAAGTATCCTTAAGCCATCACCTAATTATTTTGATATCTGAAGCTTTATGGTAAATAAAATTAGGTAGTATAAGGTCTATCTTTGTTTTCCTTTAAAAATATCATATTATTTTGGCTATTTCAGGTTGTTTGCTTTTCTACATTAGAGATTTAGCTTTCAAACTTCTGTCTGTTCAGAAGCTGCTACTTTCTTGATGAGGATTACTTTGAATCTGTAGATAAATTTTGGATAATTGATCTATTAACAATATTGAATCTCCTGACCATAAACAGGATTATATCTCCATTATTTTAGGTCTTTCTTAGCTTTTCTCAGTGTTATTTTATAGTTTTTAGTATTCTATGGGTGTTTCCTAAAGGCTATATTATCTTGTGCCCATTTGAATACTTATCTAATATTACTCTCCACTTATAGTCAGTATTTTCCAAAGAGAAAACTGTTTCTCTGATTCTTTTAAATATTGTGATTTTTGTTTGTTTGTTTTTTGGTACATGGGAAGGAGAGTTAGTATCCCTATGGGCAGGGGATGGTGATGAGAAAAGGCATGATGTAGAAGATATGTTGAAAATAGTGCTGATAAGATTTAGTGATGGATAGGGTCTATAAGTAAGCATAGAATAAAGGTTTTGTCCTAAGGAACTGTTCAATTGTTGAAACTATTTACTGAGATGGATGCCCTTTATATGTCAGTCAGGCTTGTGGTACAGATAAACTTTTCTAGCTATTTTAAAACATGAACTCGTTTGAAATGCAGAAGTGGGTGCTTGTGGGCTCCAGGCTAAGCTTTGGGGATTGACTCTTTTGAACTCTCCTGTGCTATATAGCAGGAATTAGAGAAGCCACTGTCCCTACTGCTGGCTCTGGTTCCAGGATTGCTCCACCTTAGCCTGATCTGAATGTCAGAAGGCTTGTGCTGTAACTGTGAACTCTGGGAACATACTGTGCCTGCTAGATTTACACCAACAAAATGTGAGAACTCTGCCATGGCCTTTTCCCCTGGTTAACTCAGTTTTCAGTTCATGACTTGTGCAAGGATTACTGAGTGTCACAACTTAAACCACTCCCAGAACCCTATCTCAAGGCAATCTGGGAAATGCAGCTTTTAGCTTACTAACTTTTGTACTATAAGCTTACATATTACATTGTCTTCAAAAGAGATTTAGCTAGTATCTTCGTCCGTTTGCGTCGCTCCAAAGGAGTACCTGAGGCTGGTAACTTGTAAAGAAAAGAGCTTTATTTGGCTCATGGTTCTGCAGGCTGTACGGGAAGCATGGCACCAACATCTGCTTCTGATGAGGGTCTCAAGCTACTTCCACTCATGGTAGAAGGCAAAGGGGGGCCAGTGTGTGGAGATCACATGGGGAGAGAAGCAGCAGAGAGAGTGGGTGAAGTGCCAGGCTGTTTTTAACAACCAGCTCTTGCAGGAACTAAAAGAGGGAGAACTTACTCATTACTGCAAGGACAGCAGGATGCCATTCATGAGAGATCCAAGACCCCCGTGACCCAAACATCTCCCATTAGGCCCACCTTCAACACTGAGGATCACATTTCAAAATGAGATTTGGAGAGACCAAACAAACCATATCCAAACTGGGCAGAGGCTGGGCTTCAAGTCGGAGAAGTCAGTATGAAAACAATTTGCTAAACTGCTTCACATCAGCCTCGATACCAGACAAATTCCTCACTGATATTTGAAGACAGTTTATCTACTAGCGCAGTTCCTGGAAGTAAAATGCCATTTAATTTTTTGAGTATAATCCCATACTCCAACTACCTAGTCATTGCAGAGAGCACTTTTGGATCAAGAAAATGAGATTAATGTGGAGTCCCAGTTGATACTGACTCATTTACTAAGCTTAGTGAAGTTTAACTCACCCGGGGCAAATGTCAAGGCCATTTCATTTGAGAAGCTTTTTGAAAGGCTTTTTGAGGTGAGGGAATTGTGAGCTGTTTTTTAATTTTTTTAAAAGTGAGAAGTGAGCTGTTTATTAATCCAAATCTGTCAATACAGTGGATTGTATGAATGGCTATTAGAACATGCCCATTTCTTATTTCTTGCTACACTTATATGAAATTTTTCAATATTCACACCTTTCAGAATTACTGTTTTCTAAATGGACAATAGATACTTTTTGTATTCTTTTAAATCTTTCAGGTCTGCCATGATCTATGTGTTTGTGTTTCAGAAAGTTATTTTTTCTCTTTCAGTCTTGTTTTCCAGCACCATCCATCTCATAAAACAATTCCAAGAACTAAGTGAGATGTTGTATGAACAATGTGCACAATAAATGTTTGTTTTCTATTCCTTTCTCTCTCTCTTGCTTTCCCTCTTCTCTCAACTCCTTCTATAAATTTCGATCAAGTTTTTCCTGTATCTGCTAGTGCTTTCTTTCCTGCTTTAGAGTCAGGAAGAATGGAATTTCTTACACCAAGTCCAGGCAGCATCTCTTCTCCTTTCTTAAAGGCTAGAGAAGGTGACCTGCTCCCTAATATCTAATTTAAGATGCTGATCTGCAAAGAAATTCTGAAAAAGCAATTTCAATTTCTTATGCTGAGTTTCAGAGGTTAGTTGCATGCCAATTTAGTTAATTTGTAAAAGGAGGTAAGACTCTGAACAGATTGAGAATTAGAGGTTCTGTAGGCTTTAAAAAAGAAACCTCTCATTTTTGCTAGAGGAGTTAAAAGCTGATTTTAAAAGTTAAAATAAGCCTCATATTTCTGTTCCTTTGGGGCTCATTCTGCATCTTTTGATGACCAATATGTGCAGTCTTAAAGTGTGTGCCACATTTATCTCGGCCTTTGTGTTCTCTCTTCACAGCTGTCAGTGGCACTGTGTGTGGGCTGATCTGTGGGCAAGATGCTCTCGGGTAGGCACTGTCTGTGCCCTTAAATGCAGGTGGCAGTCAGGGGATGAAGTAGGCACTTGCTTTTTCTCTCGCCTCCCACCCTACCCTCTAATAAAAATTCATTCTCAGTATCTACAACATCATGGGAAGGTTAGTTATACTATGCCTCCTTTCTCTCTCTTTACAAAGAAAATAAACATTTATATGGAGGTAATGCAAGTAGTTAATTTAGAGTCATGAACCATGCAGGAAAGGAAGCTTGATGAAATACACAAACCTGGGGTGAATTGAAGCTTGGAAAATCATTGCTAAAGAAGAATGGATTTGCCTCTGAAATTTCCAAGTGCAAATTCACAATCCTGGGTGTGTTCTAATGCAGACTTTATTGGAGAGTTGTTCCTGTGGTTTGAATGTCCCCTTCAAAATTCACATTTGGAATTTAATTGCCATTGTAACATTGTTGAGAACTGGGACATTTTAGAGCTGATTAAGTCATGAGGGTTCCACCTTCATGAAGGTATTTATGTCATTTTGGAGGGACTGGGTAAGCTATAGTAGGAGTGGGCTTTTGATTTTTATGTTGTTCTCTCCATAGCTGACATTCACTTAGATTTTCAGCATTATTTTGTCTCCTAGGGAGATGAGCCAGAAATGCACTGATTTACATATTTGTTGGCTACAGTCCAGATCCTCCAGGAAGTGGACACTGTGATGGACTTAGAAGTGAAAGAGACCTATTGGAGGAAATACGTATGAATGACAAAGGGTCGGGGGAGCAGGCATGGGCAAGGAGAGGCTTTACATTGCAGTGCATGTCTGACACCTGCAGAAAGAGAGGGAGACAGAAGACTGATTAGGTTGGAAGAGCTGAAGACTGCCATGTTCCTTGAGAAAGACTTGGTGAAGCTAATGGGGTGCTCAAAGCAAAGGTGGTCTGTTGAAGGAATCTTGCATTGGGCAGAGACATGGCCTGGCTCCAGTACCCACTCTGTGCTCAGGTGTTGGCTGAGAGAAGTCCAGAAACAGTGCTGAAGTGGATCTCAAAGATGGTGGATCTGGAACTGTTGGCTCACCACACTCTGTACGTAGCAGGTCCTCTCTTGGCCAATCTGAGCAGTGCACGTCTGTGGCTACCACACTATTATTGTATGTTGACCACTATGTTAGTTAAGCTGCTGTAACAAAAACTGGGTAGTTTATACAAAGTCCATTTCTCATAGTCATACAGGCTTAGAAGTCCAAGATCAAGGCTGATTCAGTGTCTGGTGAGGGCCTACTTTCTGGCTCCTAGACAGTGCCTGCTTGCTCTGTCCTCACCTGATGGAAGGGGCAAGGGATGTCTCTTGGGCTGCTTTTATAAGACACTGATCCCATTCATGAGGGCTCTCCCCTCATGACTTAATCACCTCACCAAAACCTAACCTCCTAAATCACCACCTTGGGGGTTAGGATTGTAACATATAACATTTGGGGAAGATACAAATATTCAGACCATAGCAACCACTATTTGAATTATGGCAACTTTGTCCTTTCTTAAGCATTTTTGCAGTAGTCTTTATGTTCCTACATCAAGGCCTGGAAGTTTTAGAAAATATTTCTTAAACACATCCATTCATTGCTCTGTAATTGGCATCTATACTCGGATCTTTCAGTTCATTTGGCTGCCTGTTTCCATGAGATGTGGGACTTAAATAAATTTGTCTGAGAGTTGTGACTGATCTCTGTTCTGCGGCTGAGCCTGTGCAAAATATGTACTGTTTCTGATACTTTTTGCTAGTGTATTTCTTAAACATCTCCCTCAAAGTGTGTCACACACTGTTTACCAAGCAAGTCTATCCTTTTCCCTAAGATAAAGGCAAGTTGTTAGGAAGTGCACCCTCTACCTTGAGCCTATTTGGGAGGATGTGCATTGGGGCAAGCAGGGATTATTGGCTGTGAGTGGTAGGAAGATTGACAGTTTTTCTATCTACAAGCCCAGTTACCTCCCCAGGATAATGATAGTAGCATTATAATTCTAATATAATCCCATCAAGAGGAAGTGTATAAAACCTTGCAGACACAGCTCTAAATCCAAGCATCACATTGGGCCTGCGCATCTGACAGGGATGCTCAGCCTGAAGACATCTATAGCATTTCACCAGCTTCTAAAATACAGTCAATCAGTAAATCCAGACAGCAAGGCAGAAACAAGTTGCCCTGGAGTAACTCTGGGGCTTTGCTTACTTCTTCCTCCAAGGACTCAACAGAGTATTTTCACTCTGAGGGGGAAGAACTGTGAAGAAGCTTTAGGAAGGCAGTTGTTAACATTGACATGACACGTTTCTGGATTAAAAATAAAAAGATACATATTTTGGGTAGTTTGAAGAAAAGGAATTAGAGAAACTAACTTTGGTGTGACTGCTTTTAAGAAGCTCCCCCCAGCCCAGTGTTTAGAGTTTTGTCTCATGTACCTTCCATCCTTTATCCTAGAATCAAATCTGATTGTGCTTATTTGTATGGACCATTTGCTAAGGGTTTTCTCTAGATGACTTGACCATTCCCTTCTGCAAAGATAAGGATGCTTTCCAAAGATGAAAATGCTTGGATTAAAATAAATTACTGTGAGCCTCAGGATGACTAGTGTCCTTACAATTGGTATTGGAAAGAGTACTGCTAATAAAAAATACTGATTCCAAAATGCTGTTTCAGAAGGCAGAATCAGAAAATTAGATGCTGCCACTACTGGTTTTTATCCATATTATTCCTAAATTAGGTAACCACTAAGTCTATTAGGCAGGAACTATACTATCTGTTCTCTCTACTGCAGCAGGAAAACTACTTGTCAAAGAATTGCATCAGCTTGGTGCCCAAGGCAAATATTTACTGTTATAATAGTTCTGTCAAGAGCAAATTGGGGGCTGGACAGTATATTTACTGAAAAATTGTTGCTGCTTGATCCTGGGCTGTGAGTATGGGTCTGTGTGCTAAGGTTTACTCAGACATTTGGCTATTAGTAAGAAACTTGATGTAGTGTTATTTTCATCAGCAGTAGCACTTGAGAGTTCATGTTCTGATTGTGATACCAGGCAGCCACTTAGCCTGCTTCTTAGTTGCCCGTTTGGCATTAAAACTACACTACTTCTATTATTTAACAAGGGAGATTCTTTAGTGGAAAAGTTTGAGTATTTCTGGCACTCTGTAGCTTTGACACCAGAAGTATTACAATTGTATTAATTGTTCAATAGATCTAGGCAAATCGGAGATTTTTTTGAAATTATATTCCCTAATAAAGAAATTATAATGCTTCAGAAACTAAGTTGATTGTTTGCTCTTGCATGTACGAAAGTAGGTCTTCTTGTTACTTTCTTACCAAAATTTTAAATTGAGGCCATATTTTTTCTATTTAGTTTGCTATTCTCCTTTTGGCACTTCAGTGGAATGGTACATATTTAAAGACTGGTATTTTGGAACTGTGCAAACCACATAAGTATTTTTGCTAGGAGAAGTTATTTCTGTTAGTTGCCTTCTTTCCTTGCAAGTTGACTGTAAATGTCATGAAGTTTATGCCCTATATAAATTACTTTAATTATGTTGAGTTTATGTAACTTCTTCATGTTTGTATAGGCTAAATGTATGCATGAAATTTTTCTATAAACTCTAGAAGCTTGTTGAAAGTCAAAGTAAATAAGTACAACCACATTGAAATGAAAGTGTTTATTCCTACTGGTCTTACTTAAGCCTAGATCACCAAGATCATTGTTTTTGCATCATGATATTTGATTTTGGTAATTAAGTGGGAAGAACAGGCCAGTATTCCCGTTAAAGCAATCCCAGATGGCAAGTGTAATTCTTAGACTTCCAGTTTACCAACATAAGAATACTTCCTACCCTCTCCTCTGTCCTACAGAAACAAACATTGCCCAGATGCTGTGATAAATGTGTGGGATTCATCCTATATTCTTGCAGAAACATTTGTCATGGCCAACTCTAATTTAAGACCAAGAAATGCTTTCAGCTGTTTCTATCCAGTTGCTAAATCAAATGGAAGTACCAGAAAGAAATTTGAGGAATTTTGAAGTGACTTTAAAGCTAATATATAGTCAAAGTTCCAGTAGAAAATAAAAATGTCAACACAATATCTGTAACACACATTTTGGTTTGCCCACTATTCTGTAGTCAAATATGACTGTTGAATAAAATATAACAAAATATTAAGACAGTTAAAAAAAATCTAATGTTCACTGCACTGATTTCTGTCTGATCAACTGATAAGACAGTTGCACACAGTATTTAAGCACACAGTATTTAAGACAGTAGTCTCTATTTTTTTTTTTTTTTGGAGACGGAGTCTTGTTCTGTTTCCCAGGCTGGAGTGCAATGATGTGATCTTGGCTTACTGCAATCTCTACTTCTAAGGTTCAAATGATTATCTTGCCTCAGCCTCCTGAGTAGCTAGGACTACAGGTGTTCACCACCATGACAAGCCAATTTTTGTATTTTTAGTAGAGACAGGGTTTCTACTGAACATGTTGGCCAGGATGGTCTCCATCTCTTGACCTCGTGATCCACCTGCCTCGGCCTCCCAAAGCGCTGGGATTACAGGTGTAAGCCACCGCGTTTGGCTTGGATAGTCTCCTTTTGATGAATACTCAATGTGCTCTCTGTTTTATTTCTCTTCCACTTTACCTGTCTTAATTATTCACAGTATATTGAATATGAATATAAAAGAAATGTCATAATCTGCTTTCCTTATTTATGTATATTTCAGGTTTCTAATAATGTAGTGGTGAAACTTCCTAAATATCTTATGCTACTATATGATATCTAATTCTTAGTTTGTCAAGGACTAGATTTATCTTGGTAAACATTTATAAGTATTCAGAAAGTGGCCTGGTTGATGATAGCAGGGACATTAGGTTCATGAGTAGATAACAAAATAAGTGAAGTATTAAGGAGATGAGAATTAATTGGAAAATAAATAACTTCTTAGGGTAATCCCACCCTGAACCATGCTTTCTGTTCATTTGCATGCTTAAATGTACTAAATTGAGTTCTTATTTTTATGCCTCCTATATGTAAAACTTTGGTTTGGGTGGGTGAAGAAAATGTTATGATCTAGGAAAGGATTTCCGTGTTACAGATATATAATGAGTTTCTTAAGAAAATAATATGACTAATGGTTTATAATTGTCTTTAGCAATAGTTTAGGTCTTTCCCAGGGCTGCTGTAACAAAGTGGCTTAAAATAACAGAACTTTGTCTTTCACAGTTCAGGGGGCCAGACATGTGAGGTGTTTGTAGTGCCATGCTGCATCTGGACCCTATTGGGAGGATCCTTTCTTGGTTCCTACCTTCTGGTGGTTTATTAGCAATTCTTGTGTATTCATCCATTTTCATGCTGCTGATAAAGTCACACCTGAGACTGGGCAATTTCCAAAAGAAAGACATTTAATAGACGCACAGTTCCATGTGGCTAGGGTGGCCTCACAATCATGATGGAAGGTAAAAGGCACATCTCACATGGTAGCAGACAAGAGAAGAAAACTTGCACAAGGAAACTCCCCTTTATAAAACCATCATATCTCGTGAGACTTACTCATTATCATGAGAGCAGCACAAGAAAAATGCCACCTACATGATTCAGTTACCTCCCAGGGGTCCCTGTGATATTTGGGAATTGTGGGAGCTACAGTTCAAGATGAAATTGGGGTGGGGACACAGCTAAACCATATCACCTTAGCTTTTGGCTTATGCAGCACTTCAATGACACTCTTTCCTCTATGTTTGGGTTTCACATGGCATTCTCCTCCCTGTGTTCTCTCTTTCTCCTATAAGGACACCGGTCATATTGGATTAAGAGCTGATCGTACTCCAGTGTGACCTCATCTTATGTTGGTTATGTCTACAGAGACTTTATTTCCAAAAATAAGGTTATATTCACAGGTACTGGGGATTAGAACTTCAGCTGTCTTTTGTGGAAGACACAATTCAACTCACAACATATAAGTTTTGATTTCTCCAGTCCAGGGTATTGGATGCAAGAACAGAAACAACCCTGGCCTTCTTGCCAAGGGAAATTTATCATGAGGATATTTGGGATTGACATAATAGATGAGATTCTGGAGGACGGAATGAGGAGATTAGATAAGAACAAGAGATGCTCTGGGGAATGGGCAGGCAAAATGGATTTCCATTCTGCTTCTGCCCCATAATTAATCTGCCCTCAACTGTTGAATCAGCATTTCAGGGTGAGTGTCTCGTTGGCTGAGTTTAGGAATCTGGATGTACCAAGGGTGAGTGGAAGAATAATCTGCCACCCTTAGCCTACAGAGTGGAAGTCAGTTAGCAGGAATTGCTTTCTTTTCAAAATGATTCATCAATGACAAATCAATCAAAATCACGATGGCAATGCCAATAGGAAAAGGAAAAAGGGATTCAGACAGTGGGTGGCCAAATATGACAAATGTCTGCTGCAGGAAGATAACGTCTATGGCACCAAACTAAAATGACCAATTTCTTTGGATGTTAAGAATATTCTCAAATTTACAAATAAGTTAGATTTGGCTTTGTTATCTTCTTAGTTACCCATTGATCACCAGAACTGGAAGGCATACCAGTAACAAACACTTAACATTTTGAATCTGTTTCTATATTGATAAAGCCATTTATTTAAGATTATTGTGAAGATATTATATATACATATATACATATGTATATATATATACATTTAGAGAGAGAGTAGCTTTCACAGTGACTGCGCAAAAAAAAAAAAAAAAAAGAGAGAACCTCTAAGTGATAGTTATTAGTTGTTTCAAAGCAGGATGGTATTTCACTTTTACACAGATAATTTTGTGTGTTTCTTGAAAAAAAATTAAAACTTTCCAAAATGAATAACAGAGAAAATTTGGTTTCAAAATATAAGATTTAGGCATTATAACATTACCTCAACCATAAATGAATGGTAGATTATTTCTGTAGAATGTTTTATTTTAGATAGGAATGAATGTTTTTGTGTCCACCGGAAAATCTAAATAGCTCAGATAATTGGTTGAAACAAAAAGTGGAGCAAATGATTGTTTTTTAGAAAAGGAGGTCTAAAATGCCAAAGTTTCAGCCTACCTCCCAACTATTTTGTATGCAGGTAAGAGGCTTGTCCAAAAGACAGTGTGAACAGTATGCTCTAGAAGTTCTAAACTTTAGGTTTTCTTTCAAATTGCTTTTCTTTTTTCCATGTTGCTTTCTTTTAATGAAAATGTGCAATAATGAAGAATTTAAAAATTAAAAATTTACATAGTTTTATTACCTCACCTAATTATTATCTCTTTGTTTTTCCAATTGATGTTTCCATAACTATATATTTCTACTAGTTATTCAAATGCTCACTATATAATGTTGTGTTGTATTTCACATGTTGTATTATAAACACTATCTACATAGACCTCATAATAATAAGGTGACATTGAATGCCCCATTTCCTCACTCTTTAAACTTTCCTGATTTTTCTTTTTCTATCATTTATCATTGCCTGGCATTGTAATATATACTAATGTCTTTAATGGCTATTTCTCTCAGTAGAATAAATTCAATGTAGAAAGTCAAATAGAGTGCCTAGCATATAGTGAGCACTCAAAAAACATTTGTTGAATAAATGGATTAATAAATGGCTAAAGCCCTGTTATTAGATGTTTAGATGTGTTTTGCTCTTCTGCTATTACCATTAATGCACTTATGAACATCTTATGGCATATAGGTTTTTACTTCTTTTGAATTTTTTCTTTATGATTATATTGATAAAGATAATATATATTTTTGTTCACTCTTTTTATTTAGCCATCTATTTACTCATTTATTCATTGATTTACCAAGTATTTAAGTGCCATGTTGGCCGTTTTTCTATGTCTGGAGACAAAGTTGTTAAAAAGGTGAATGAAGTTCTTCTCTTTATTGAGTTTTTATTCTAGTGAGGGAGACATACAAGAAATAGACAAATAATTAATTTTATTTGATCTGAAACATAAGTAGCCATTTTTTAAAATTACACTTTAAGTTTTGGGATACATGTACAGAACGTGCAGGTTTCCTACCTAGGTATATAACTGCCGTGATGGTTTGCAAAGGATATGAACAGAAACTTCTCAAAAGAAGACATTTATGCGACCAAGAAACATATGAAAAAAAAGCTCATCATCGCAATTAAATTTGTAATAGATATCAGATAGTAGTAGGTGCTATGGAGAAAAATTAGAAGGAGAGAGAAAGGTACATTATTTTAGATAGGGATGGCAGGGGAGGCCTTTTGGAGAAGATAACTTTTGAGAGAATTTTTAAATGAAGTAAGGAGTCGAGTTATCTGAATAGCTGAAGTAGACAGAAGAGCAAGGGCAAAATTGTATTGCAGTAAATATTTTCTGTATATTGCCATATTATGTCCCAATGGAATTGTATCTTATTCATTTTATTTGCACCTGTTTGAAACTTTCATTTTTCTGCTGATTTATTAAATGCGAATTCTCTCTTAGGTTAGCTTTAATTGCATCACAAATGAAGATAGACATCTATGTCATATACTTGTTCACTTCTTATATTTCTTCTTAAAGAAACACTGTTTCCTGTCCTTTGGGAATTTACCACTGGAATCTTGATTTTTTTTTCTTATAAATTTGAATGTGATCCTTATGCATTAGAGATGCAAATATGTCTCTCAATGTGCCATTATCATTTTAATTTTGTGTTTGCTACTTTTTATTCTATAGCTTTTCTTTGTGGTTTTGTGTGCGTTTTAATGGATGAACTAACATCAAGAAGTGTCTCTGTGTGATTGTATTGAGACTTGAATTTTCACCACCATCCCTCCCCGCCGCCACCCAGCCCCATATCCACATCGTTTGCCATGTGCTTTTTTCTTCTCTCCCACACTGACTGTGGGGAAGAGTCAGTGTGGGAGAGAATAAAACGTGACTTACTTTGGGTGGTCACATGTCCAAAATCAATATGACAACTATAGAGGCACCTGTGCAATTGCTATGTCTCTCTTGCTCTCTGTAGCTGCTGAGAGACTCTACCTGGGTCCCACTGATGGTGGAAGGGAGACACATTGTGCAGAGCCCCGTTGTAAAGTCCCAGCCCAGGCCATGCTAGATAAGCACAGCTAGCTGACTGCCAGCAAGATCAGCGAAATCATGCCCTTTCCCCTATAGACATCAGCCCATGGCACTCAGTGACAGTCAGGCAATTAGTCGCATTTCAAGAAGAGCTTCATTCCAGCTATCTACTGTTTCTTCATCAAACCTGTAATGGAACCCTGGTCTTAAGAAAAACTTGCTATCTAGTGCTGAAGTAAATAAAATGGATTAGAAGACTATATTAAATTTCTTGAATGGACCACCACACTCCAATAAAGATTTTGCTTGAAGTACTTAGTGACAGGAGTGTTTTTCTGCTCAGCCTCATGGTCTAGGAAGGAAGTAACAAAGATTTCAGCAAATGATATTGTGATTTAAACTAATTGGGGCCACCCATTAGTGCAGATCCACTATATTTTAAAACTGAGAATGTTTTAATCCAGCCACAGACTTGATAAATGTTTCATTTGGTGTCAGGTTTTCTAAAATTTATTTTAAAGCAATCTGGACCCTCAAAGCATGGTTTAAGTCAGATTATAAGGTTATTAACAATGGGAGTCTAAACATATTTTAAAAGGAAAAATCATATTTTTTACAGTATAAAATTTTTACATCAAGAACAAACAAAAAAGAACCAATCAATGAACAATTTAATGATGCCTTGATTACAGATGCAAGTGAAATTTTTCCTGAATTTGTGATTTGCTATTTTTATATTTTGATGAAAAATGAGTTTAATGATGGTCATTAGATTTGATGAAATATCCTTAGAGAAATGACTTACACAGAATTTAGATTTCACAACTAGGTAGTCAATGAATAGTTTTAGTACTACCTGTGGTAATACAGTAGTGTCGTTTAAATCTTCTACTTAAGCTGTAAGCTATTACACACTTGATTATGTAAAGTTCAAGAGAATTTCAAATGGATTATGAACATCTGAATAATTTGATGAATATTATCTTAGATTGATATTAAATTTCAACTTAGGAGAAATAAGCTATTTATTTTATGAATCAGGTAACCCAGAAGATAACCTGATAACATTTATTCATTTAACAAATATCAAGTAAGCACCTATTTTGGTGAGAGTGCCTGAAATAAGAATTGAGTTGCAGGGTAAACAGATTAGAAATTTTAGATAACAAAAATGTTATCAGATAAAATTCTAATCAGTGAAAACTGAGTTAAATTTAGAATAGTGGTATGACTCAGTGTGCCATTCAGAGTTCCATCAAGGAAACAGAAACCACTGTAGTTATTTTAATCAAAATTGAACTTCATAAAAGGAATTAAGAGTTTATGAAAATTTTTTAAAGACCTAGAGGAGTTGGCTGAGGTTAATACTACTAGCTAAGATCCAGGAAGCTGCTGGGTTCATTGCCACCATCAATGCCACTACAACTTCCTTAAACCCATGAAGCTGGTGACCAGATGCTCAAATGTGTATTTCACTGGCTACAGGCACCAACATGGGTCTGACTTAGCCAGCTACTGTAGCAGTGAAGAGGGGCTCCCTGTATCACCTCCATTTCTCTCATATTTCCATAAGACTATCTCACAGGTAGGATGTATACCATACTGAGCCCTTACCTGCTGGAGAGCCTGAGAAATGTATACTTTAGCCTTCTATCCCTTTTAATACAAGGGGCTTCACAGAAGGGGTTGGAAATGGATTCTGGGTCCACATCCAGAAGACAGTCTATTTTGGAGACTCATGATAGCCTCCTGCCTGTTTTTAGAGAGATGAACAAAAATATCAGAAAAACTTCCTCTAAATACTCTACATCCACAGGTTACTTCATAAATGGCCAAAGCTTAACGTTTTTAGAATATAGTCTTAGATTAATTTTCAAATAACAATTTTAGCATCAGTATTTAGTACAAAGATATATATTATCACCTCAATTGTAATATCACTGATAACACTGAATCCAGCTTCACCTAATTGTTGGTTGTATTTTAAGATAAGAAGTGACTAATGGTGATGATGTTGAAATAATCAGTGTTGACTGTGCATTAGCCATGTTTCAGATATTTCATCAGCATTACTTGTTTCATCTTCACAACTGCTCAGTGAAGTTGCACTATTATTAGCTCCAGTTTACTCATGAGCAAATGGAGAATCAGATTAATTGACTTGGCTAATGTCATACAACTCACCCAAACCTACTTTCCTTTATTCTCTATTGTAGTAAATGATGCCATCATCCACCAAATTGATCAAGTCAAGAAATTCAGCCATTATTCATACTCTTCCTTCTTACTCCATACATCAAACACATAAGCAAGTCCTGTTGACTATATTACCAAAATATGTTTAAAATATACTTCTTCTTTTTATCACTTCTTGTTTCACTCTAGTCCAGCCTGCCATTGTATCTTGAATATCATACTTATCCCTGCTGGTCACTTGCCTTTACACTTGACTCTATATCTACAATCCATTCTTCTTCTTTTTTTTTTTTGAGATGGAGTTTTGCTCTTGTTGCCCAGGCTGGAGTGCAATGGTGCTATCTCGACTCACTGCAACCTCTGCCTCCCAGGTTCAAGTGATACTCCTGCCTCAGCCTCTCCGGTAGCTAGGATTACAGGCATCTGCCGCCAGGCCCAGCTAATTTTTTGTAGCTTTAGTAGAGATGAGGTTTCACCATGTTGGTCAGGCTCTCCAGCTCCTGACCTCAGGTGATCCGCCTGCCTCGACTCTGTGAAGGCAGATACCTTGACTGTCTTGTTCACTGTTTTTTCCCCCCCAGCACCTAAAACGGTGCCTGACCTGGCACAGGGGAAGAAAAATGAGATAATGACAGAGAGAGTAGGAGAAGGAGGGAGGGACGGTGGGAGGAAGGAAAGATTCAAATCTAGATCTACCTCACTCCTACATTTTCATCAGTGGGCTCCTGCCAAAAAAAAAAGTGCTCCAAGTATTAAATAGAATTTAAAGTACCACTTTGATTATCAGGCAAGTAATCAGTGATTTAAAATTCAGCAGATAGGCTGGGCACAGTGGCTCATGCCTATAATCCCAGCCCTTTGGGATGCTGAGGTGGGTGGATCATCTGAGGTCAAGTGTTCAAGACCAGCCTGACCAACATGGTAAAATGCCATATCTACTAAAAATACAAAATAATTAGCTGGGTATGGTGTTGAGCACCTGTAATCCCAGCTACTTAGGAGGCTGAGGCAGGAGAATTGGTCCAACCCAGGAGGCAGAGGTTGCAGTGAGCCGAGATCACACCATTGCACTCCAGCATGGGCAACAAGAGCAAAACTCCATCTCAAAACAAAGCAAAACAAAACAGAAATTCAGAAGATAAAATTTGATTTTCTGGAATTTTTGGTTGTTTTCTGGGTATCATTGCTAGTAGTGTTAGATTCCATGATGAGTCTTCATAATTTTGAGAAGAACCCAACTTGGCAAATGTAATGCAACCTGCTAAGTTCAAGAAAGTTATACAGAGAGCTGCTTATTTGAGCCATGCATTTTAGGGTTGGTGTGATGGTTAACATTGGGGGGTCAACTTGATTGGATTGAAGAATGCAAAGTATTGTTCCTGGGTGTGTCTGTGAGGGTGTTGCCAGAGGAGATTAACATTTGAGTCAGTGGACTGGGAAAGGGAGACCCACCCTCAATATGGGTGAGCACAATCTAGTCAGCTGCCAGCACGGCCAGAATAAAAGCAGAAAGAAAAACGTGGAAAGATTAGACTGGTTTAGTCTTCTGGCTCTCATCTTTTCCCATGCTGCATGCTTCCTGCCCTCAAATATCAGACTCCGAGTTCTTGAGCTTTGGGACTTGGACTGACTTCCTTGCTCCTCGGCTTGCAGATGGCCTAATGTGGACCTCGCCTTGTGATCATGTGAGTCAATTACTCCTTAATAAACTCCCCTTTATATATACATCTATCCTGTTAGTTCTGTCCCTTTAGAGAACCCTGACTAATACAGTTTATGTTTTCAGAGACAGGGTCTTGCTCTATCACGCAGGCTGGAGTACAGTGGTACAATATAGCTCACTGTGGCCTCAAACTCCTAAGCTCAAGGGATCTTCTAGCCTCAGCTTCTCAAGTAGCTGGAACTACAGACATTTGCCACCACACCTGGCCAACTAAAAAAAAAAACAAACATATATATATATATATATATATATATATAGAGAGAGAGAGAGAGAGAGAGAGAGAGAAAGAGAGAGAGAGAGAGAGAGACAGAGACAGTGTCTAGCTATGTTGGCCAGGCTGGTCTTGATCTCCTGGCCTCAAACAGTGCTCTCGCCTCAGCCTCATAAAGTGCTGGGATTATAGGCATGAGCCACCTTACCTGGCCTAAAGCCATTTATTTTTTGTTTCCTCTTTTCTTTTCCTTTTTCTTCTTTCTCTCTCTTTTTTTTTAAATGCCAAAAAGAAATCTATGCTGAGCAAGTTGCAGTGTTGGAGAAAACTACTTAGCTCAACACAAATGTAAAGGCAGATGCAGGTGGAAATAGAACCAGAAAATACTGGAGGAGATATTCCAATTTACAGTACTGAAAAATAGCATAGAATTACAGATTATTCACACATTTCTTGGTAAACACTATAAGAAATTGAATGAGTTGATTGGTAGTATGGAGAGAGCTTTATGAATATCTCAAAGAAAGGCATCTTTTAGCAGTGTTCTCATTAACATGTAAAAATAAGATCTGTGTAGGAAGATCCCACTGGTTACTTGGAACTTAATTTCAGAATTTTGTAATATAAAATTTAAGTGTTTTATAGTAAAATAGGCAAAATTCTAAGGTGGCACTCATGATTCCTGCTCCCTGATATTTATCCCCTTGTAAATTCTCCCCCTTGGGTGTGGATGGGACTTTTGACTTGCTTCTAGATGACAGAGTGTCTAGGGATTTTTCAGATGTAATTAAGGTTCCAAATTAGTTGAGTCTATAATAATAAAAAAGGCATTTAACTGTGGCCAGTTCTGGGCCTCCTCTTATGAGTTGGATGAAGTAAGCAGCCATATTGAGGAGCCCACATAGGTGGGAGGTAATTCCACAAGGTCTTTGGGACCTGAGGATGGTTTCAAAAACCTGAAACACTCAGTTGTATGGCCACAAGAAAAGGAATTCTACCAACAACTTGAATGAGCATGATAGACAATATTTCCCAAGTTGAGCTTCCAGATGAAAATGCAAATATGACATCTGCTTTCCTTAAAATTTATTTATAATTTCCAGAGAAAATAGAAGCTTCAGTATTTCCCCACATGGTTTGTCCTTACACTCTATGTTTCCTTTTGCTATCTGTGCTCTAGTCATAATGGTCTTATTTTAGGTTCTTAGATGCTCTTTATTTTCTTCTGCCACAAGGGCTTTGCACTTGCTGTTTCCTCTGCTGCAACATTCTTTTTTATGCTTTCCCTCACTTGATTATCATTTATCTTCTCATCCTTTCTTCATACCTCATCACCATTGTCTTTTCCTCAGGAGATTAGTACCCTGAATTTACTAACTAGATCATTCCCCACTTCCATAACTCTCATGGCATCATGTACTCTTCTTTATGCCTATTAATATAACTAAAATTTTCCATTCATTATTGTGCCTATTGTTTCTAATATTCCCATGAAAGCAAGCAACTGTTTCTGTTTTGGTTTACCATTTTATTCCCGTGCCACTAGCAGCTAGTGTATTGCTCTGCAAAGATTAATAAAATATTCAAATAATTATAGTAATAATTAGCATTCATTGAGAACCATATCAACTGACTTTAATCACATAAATATCTTTAAGGAAGTTGGAAGTTAATATACTATTAATATTTACAGATTAGAAATTGAAATAGAGAATAAGTCAATTTTCCAAGGTACACAACCAGTAAGTATTAGAGTTGGGATTTGAGTTCAGGCATTTGCAGCTTACATCATTAGTTAAATAACTTACCTGAGGATTTGCCAGTACTTCATGCTTCCCCCTCTGCAAGGTGTTCCATAAATATATATTAAGTGGAAATGAATGCACAGTGTGTTCCTGGAGGGGATTTGTTGTCTATTCACTTGCATGGCAGCCTGATGAGCACAGCTGCCTGAGACATGTGGATGTTACCTTCCTATTGAGTCGAAGAATGTATTATATGTAGATATATAGTTTGTATTAATACATTGGAAGTTTACTTTTATACATGTTTACAAGAAATGTAAATAATAGAAGTAGCACCATTGTTCCTAGAAATAAACATGTTCTGTGTATATTATCCCATATATATCATATAGAGTATTCTCTCTATATCTCTTTTTTTTAGGACCAGTGGTGCTATTTCCATCATTTTTCATGGTTTTAACTATTTTTCAAATAAATGTTCTGTCATTTTCCAAAGAAGGTTGCTTTTTCTTCCATTCTCATTTTAGAGGCTGAAATTTCACAAAAATTGGCTTTTCTGGGTGAAGAAGTGGCTTGTTTTTCAGGAAAGCATAATGCTTGCATATATGTTACCTTTTTCAAAAAGGTGAGGAAGCAGATAGTGTTTATAATCATAGATGGATTATTTGCCATTATTTTTTGGGACGGTTCTTTATGTTAAATACAAAGAGATCACCCATGACTAATATTCAAATGTGAAGATGTTTAAATATCTCTGTCAAGGTAACACAGTTTATGGAAGCTAGAGTGAGAAGTACAAATGGAGATCTTACGTCCTTCCATGTCACTGTTAATGGCAGATCATCTGCCAGGATTACCCTAGTCAGCTGATGAAGAAGATCTGGGAGGTACCAGGCATGACTTGCCATATCTGAATTACTGAACACCTCATTTTACATTATGACAAATCCCAATGTCTTGCAAGAGAGCTCAGGGTTCCTTAGCAGATGCTTTCATTTTAGAGCCAGGCTGAATGCCAAGACATCAGTTCACACTTCCCTGAATCCTTTGTCTTTCTTTTGCTTGAATAAAGATAAGAGAGAGCACTAGGGGCAAAATTGAGGCATCTTTATCATTGTTCATATGACATATCCATCCGCATCTTAAGAAAGGAAAGAGACAGTCCTTCAGAAATTATTGATTGATTTGCGGATGGAAAATTCCTTTCTCTGAGGGTCACCTATTGCTATAGAAGGCAAAAGGCAATAAGAACAAAGCAACTATGACACAGGATTCCATGGAGTGGAAAACTGTTTCACTGTTTGATGAACACTGAGGAACACTGTCTTCTACATTTCAGTGTAAAGTGTTTCTTAATGATCTCATACCAAGTCTGAGTGGAACCAAGCTTGATGTTGACTTGAAGATGTAATAAAAGGATCGTATAGCAGAAATTATAGTGTTTTATCTAGGAACATGTTTACTAATTCATTTGTTTGAAGATAAAAGATAGCTATCAGCTTAATTTTATTCTGAGATAAGCTAACTTTAATATTTGCAAAATAAAGAACTTAATCTTTCACTTTATGTTAATTGGGTACCGATCTTGAATGCCAAAAATAAATGTTATTCATGTCACCATTCCTTCCACCCTCCACACTATTATCCATGGCAGACATCACTAGTTGATCATGACACAGGTTCCCATTCAACCCACTCCATTTTGACACATCCATCCAGTCACCCCTCACTTTTCTTTTCTCACTCAATGGAAAGTGAGACCAACTTACATACACATAAAATGTCAGTGTTTCTCAAACTTAATGGTTTCTTTATTTCAGGATTATTTAGTTTTCAATACTTTTATGTACATGTAATATGCTATTTATAATGAAATAAAATACTTAGTACTTCCCAAACCCATGTGATCATAGAATCCCATTTTAATGCAATACCTGCCACCTGCTGTGTCCATGAATTTCTTGGAACACAACTTGGGAGACACTGCTAGACTACCTTACCAGTCCTGCATTTTTCCACTTGTGGCTTCTGATGTTTCTTGGTGATCCAAGTGGTCATTCAATATTTTATAATCATTTTTTTTGTAATGGTATAGATTTGAATCAAATGCCTTATAGATCTGAATCAAATGCTATAAGGTGTGTATAAGAGCTACTCAGAAAACAAACCAGCCTAAAATGTCACACAGTATTAACATTTCAAAGAGAATTATTTTTGCAAACTATCCTTCTTGACCATTTACGCTGAATGAAAGTGTGCTAAGAACTTACATCACATTTAAATAGAGTTATCAGACATCTCCATTTATGCCTGAGGCAGTCCCAGCTTTTTATTATTATTATTATTATTATTGTATTTGGGCTCTTGGGTACATGTGCGCATTCTGCATCCTGCAGGATTGTTGCATAGGTATGTACATGCCATGGTGGTTTGCTGTCTCCATCCCCCTCCACAGTTGCCTACATCAGGCATTTCTCCAGGTGTTATCCCTCCCCCTCCTCCCCACTCCCCCCCAGCTGTGCTCACCTCCCCTCCCCTCCACCCCCCTACCTAGCCCTGTGAGTGTTGTTCCCTTCCCTGTGCCCAAGTGTTCTCATTGTTCATCACCCACCTATGAGTGAAAACATGTGGTGTTTGGTTTTCTGTTCTTGTGTCAGTTTGCTGAGAATGATGGTTTCTAGGTTCATCCATGTCTCTACAAAGGACATGAGCTCATCATTTTTTATGGCTGCATAGTATTCCATGGTATATATCTGCCACATTTTTTTTCTTCAGTCTATCATTGATGGGCATTTGGGTTTGTTCTAGGTCTTTGCTATTGTAAACAGCTCCACAGTGAACATATATATGCATGTGTCTTTATGATAGAATGATTTATAATCCTTTGGGTATATACCCAGTAATGGGATTGCTGGGTCAAATGGAATTATCTAGATCCTTGAGGAATTGTCACACTGCTTTCCACAATGTTTGAACTAATTTACACTCCCATCAACAGTGTAAAAGTGTTCCTTTTTCTCCACATTCTCTCTAGCATCTGTTGTCTCCAGATTTTTTAATGACCACCATTCTAACTGGCGTGAGATGGTATCTCAATGTGGTTTTGATTTGCATTTCTCTAATGACCAATGATGATGAACATTTTTTCATATGTTTGTTGGCCACATATTTGTCTTCTTTTGAAAAGTGTCTGTTCATATCCTTTGCCCACTTTTGAATTTTTTTTTCTTTTGTCCTATAAATCTGCTTTAGTTCTTTGTAGATTCTGGATATTAGCCCTTTGTCTGATGGGTAGATTGTGAAAATTTTTTCCCATTTTGTTGGTTGCCTGTTTACTTGAATGATTGTGTCTTTTGCTGTGCAGAAGCTCTTAAGTTTCATTAGGTACCATTTGTCTATTTTGGCTTTTGTTGCCTTTGCTTTTAGTAATGAAGTGTTTTAGTAATGAAGTCCTTGCCTGTGCCTATGTCCTGAATGGTTTTGCCTAGGTTTTCTCCTAGGGTTTTTATGGTGTTAGTTCTTAAGTTTAAATCTTTAATCCAACTGGAGTTAATTTTTATATAAAGTGCAAGGAAGGGGTCCAGTTTCAGCTTCCTGCATAATGGCTAGCCAGTTTTCCCAACACCATTTATTAAACAGGGAATCCTTTCCCCATTGCTTTTGTCCACTTTGTCAAAGATCAGATGGCTGTAGATGTGTGGCATTGCTTCTGAGGCCTCTGTTCTGTTCCATTGGTCTATATCTCTGCTTTAGTATCAGTACCATGCTGTTTTGATTACTGTAGCCTTGTAGTATAGTTTGAAGTCAGGTAGTGTGTTGCCTCCAGCTTTGTTCTTTTTGCTTAGGATTGTCTTGGCTATGCAGGCTCTCTTTTGGTTCTGTATGAAGTTTAAAGTGGTTTTTTCCAGTTCTGTGAAGGTCAGTGGTAGCTTGATGGGGATAGCATTGAATCTACAAATTACTTTGGGCAGTATGGCCATTTTCACAATATTGATTCTTCCTAACCATAAGCATGGAATGTTTTTCCATATGTTTGTGTCCTCTCTTATTTTCTTGATCAGTGGTTCGTAGTTCTCCTTGAAGAGATCTTTTACCTCCTTTGTAAGTTGTATTCCTAGGTATTTTATTCTCTTTGTAGCAATTGCAAATGGGAGTTTGCTCATGATTTGGCTGTTTGTCTGTTATTGATGTATAGGAATGCTTGTGATTTCTGCACATTGATTTTGTATCCTGAGAGTTTGCTGAAGTTGCTCATCAGCTTAAGGAGGTTTGGGGCTGAGACAACGGGGTCTTCTAAATATATGATCATGTCGTCTGCAAATAGGGACAATTTGACTTCTTCTTTTCCTAATTGAATGCCCTTTATTTCTTTTTCTTGCCTAATTTCTCTGGCTAGAACTTCCAATACTATACTGAATAGGAGTGGTGAGAGAGGGCATCCTTGTCTATTGCCAGTTTCTAAAGGGAATGCTTCTAATTTTTGCCCATTCAGTATGATATTGGCTGTGGGTTTGTCATAAATAGCTTTTATTGTTTTGGAATACGTTCCATGGATACCTAGTTTATTGAGAGTTTTTAGCATTAAAGGCTGATGAATTTTGTCAAAGGCCTTCTCTGCATCTACTGAGATAATCATGTGGTTTTTGTCTTTGGTTCTGTTTATGTGGTTAATTACGTTTATAGATTTGCGTATGTTGAATCAGCCTTGCATCCCTGGTATGAAGCCTACTTGATCATGGTGGATAAGCTTTTTGATGTGCTGTTGGATTTGGTTTGCCAGTATTTTATTGAAGATTTTTGCATCAATGTTCATCATGGATATTGGCCTATAGTTTTCTTTTTTAGTTGTGTGTCTGCCAGATTTTGGTATCAGGATGACCATTGGTCTCATAGAAAGAGTTAGGCAGGATTCCCTCTTTTTGTATTATTTGGAATAGTTTCAACAGGAGTGCTACCAGCTCCTCTTTGTATGTCTGGTAGAATTCAGCTGTGAACCCGTCTGGACCTGGACTTTTTTTGTTTAGTAGGTTATTAATTGCTGCCTCAACTTCAGACCTTGTTATTGGTCTATTCAGGGTTTCAACTTCTTCTTGGCTTAGTCTTGGGAGTCTGCAGGTGTTCAGGAATTTATCCATTTCTTCCAGATTTACTGGTTTATGTACATAGAGTTGTTTGTAGTAATCTCTGATGGTAGTTTGTATTTCTGAGGAATCAGTGGTGATCTCCCCTTTGTCATTTTTTATTGCATCTTTTCAATTATTCTCTGTTTTCTTTTTTATTAGTCTAGCTGGCATTCTATTTTGTTGATTTTTGCAAAAATCCAACTCCTGTATTTATTGACTTTTTGAAGAGTTTTTTGTGTCTCTATCTCCTTCAGTTCTGCCCTGATCTTAGTTCTTGTCTTCTGCTTGCTTTTGAGTTTTTTTGATCTTGCCTCTCTAGCTCTTTCAATTTTGATGATAGGGTGTTGATTTTAGATCTTTCCTTGTTTCTCATGTGGGCATTTATTGTTATAAGTTTCCCTCTAGACACTGCTTTAAATGTGTCCCATAGGATCATGTACATTGTGTCTTCATTCTTGTTGGTTTCAAAGAACATTTTTATTTCTGCCTTCATTTCATTGTTTATCCATTGGTCATTCAGGAGCAAGTTGTTCAGTTTCCATGTGATTGTGTGGTTTTGAGTGCTTTTCTTGTCCTGAGGTCTAATTTGATTGCGCTGTGGTCTGAGAGACTGTTATGATTTCTGTTCTTTTGCATTTGCTGAGGAGTGATTTACCTCCAATTATATGGTCAATTTTGGAGTAAGTGCAATGTGTTACTGAGAAGAATGTGTATTCTGTGGATTTGGGGTGGAGTATCCTGTAAATGTCAATTAGGTCCACTTGGTCCAAACCTGCATTCAAGTCCCGGATATCCTTGTTGAATTTCTGTCTCGCTGATCTGTCCAATATTGTCAGAGTTGTGTTAAAGTCTCCCACTATTATTGTGTGGGAGTCTAAATCTCTTTGTAGGTCTTTAAGAACTTGCTTTATGTATCTGGGTGCTACTTCTGCATTGGATGCATAAATATTTAGGACAGTTAGCTTTTCTTGTTGTATTGATCCTTTTACCATTATATAATGCCCTTCTTTGTGTCTTTTGGTTCTGTTGGCTTAAAGTCCGTTTTATCAGAGACTAGGATTACTACCCCTGATGTTTTTTGCTCTCCATTTGCTTGGTAAATCTTCTTCCATCCCTTTATTTTGAGTCTATTTGAGTCTTTGCATGTGAGATGGGTCTCCTGAATACAGCACACTGATGGGTCTTGACTTTTTAACCAGTTTGCCAGTCTGCATCTTTTGACTGGGACATTTAGGCCATTTACATTCAATGTTAATATTGTTATGTTTGAATTTGATCCTGCCATTTTGTTACTGGCTGGTTGTTTTACCCATTAATTAACATGGCTCCTTCATTGCATCATTATTCTTTACCATTTGGTACGTTTTTGCAGTGGCTAATACTGGTTATTCCTTTCCCTTTTTAGTACTTCCTTCAGTAGCTCCTGTAAGGCAGGTCTTGTAGTAACGAAATCTCTCAGCAATTGCTTGTCTGTAAAGGATTTTATTTCTCCTTCACTTATGAAGCTTAGTTTGGCCAGATATGAAATTCTTGGTTTAAAGTTCTTTTTTTTAATGATGTTGAATATTGGCCCCCACTCCCTTCTAGCTTGCAGGGTTTCTACTGAAAGATCTGCTGTGAGTCTGATGGGCTTTCCTTTGTGGGTGACTCGACCTTTCTCTATGGCTGCCCTTAGGATATTTCCTTCATTTCAACCCCAGTGAGTCTGACAATTATGTGCCTTGGGGTTGCTCTTCTTGAGGAATATCTTTGTGGTGTTCTCTGTTTTTCCTGGATTTGAATGTTGGCTTGCCTTGCTAGGTTGGGAAAGTTCTCTTGGATAATATCCTGATGAGTGTTATCCAACTTGGATTCATTCTCCCAGTCAAATTCAGGTATGCCAATCAAGCCTAGATTGGTTCTTTTCACATAATCCCATAGTTCTTGGAGGCTTTGTTCATTTCTTCTCACTCTTTTTTCTCTAATCTTGCCTTCTGGTTTTATTTCATTGATTTGATCTATCTCAGATATCCTTTCTTCTGCTTGATTGATTCGGCTATTGAAGCTTGTGTATGCCTGTAGAAGTTCTCGTGCTGTGTTTTTCAGCTCCATCAAGTTGTTTATGTTCCTCTCTAAGCTGGTTATTCTAGTTAGCATTTTGTCTAACCTTTTTTTCAAGATTGTTAGTTTTTTTGCATTGGGTTAGAACACGGTCTTTTAACTCACAGAAGTTTGTTATTACCCACCTTTTGAAGCCTGCGTCTGTCAATTTGTCAGATTCATTCTCTTTTTTTGTTCCCTTGATGGTGAGGAGTTGTGATCTCTGGGAAGAGAAGAAGTGTTCTGATCTTTGGTGGTTTCATCCTTTCTGTGCTGGTTTTTTCCCATCTTTGTGGATTTATCTCCCTTTAATCTTTGAAGTTAGTGATTTCAGGAGACTCTCAGTGGACTTTCTTTTTTCTATTGAAGTTGGAGCTGTATCTTTTTTGGCCTGTAGAGGGCGTTGCTGGGCTCTCTCAGGTTCAGTCAGGTTGTTGGGTGGGTGGTTCTTCCCTGGAGTTTGCTTGCCGTTGAGATTGGCCCCACCTTCCCAATGGTGTCTCTCCCAGAGCTGGATCTTCTTGGTTGGGGTCAAGCTGGTGTATTTGCTGCCAACCTCTCTAGCAAGCACTTCAGTTTGAGTTCTGTGGAGGTGGGGTCTGCTGGCCTTATGGCCTATTTCCCTGCTTTCAACTCTGCCTCCCTCTGTGGGACGTCTGTCCCGCCGGCGTTAGTCCAAACTCCCACTGAGGTCCCTGTGATAGTTTGCTGAGCCTGGCGGTAGCCAGTGCTCAGATTTGGATCGACTACCAACAGCACCTCACCGTCTGGCAGGGCTCTCATGGACCCAGGGTTGCAGGAGTGGTGAGGCAAGCACAGGATCCAACATGGAGCACCAACGGGGTTAAGTCCCTCGACCCTCTGAGCTGGCTGCACGTTTCAGGTGGGACGTGCCCCTCCCAGCTTGATTTGCCCCCCTGGGCGGCTCTTGCCTTGTGGCTCGTTCCCTGGGCCCAATTCCAGTGCCCTATCAGTCCCACAGAAGAGAACCCAGTACCCTGTTTGGAACTGTGAAGTCCTCCAGCCCTTTGCATCTCATTCGCTGGGAGCTGCGTTCAGGCGCTGGCTTCCCTCAGCCATCTTGGCGCCCCCCTCCTCTATTAGGCAGCCCCAGTTTTATGCCTGGGTTTTCATCGTAATCATTAATGGTACTTCATTTTATGATCTGAAGTATCTTCCTTGGATGATAAATTAATTAAATTACCTCCCTACCTTTAATTCTCAAATAACTTATGCTAATGTTGATATTATTAATCCCATTTTATCAATGATAAAATAGGGCTCAGTATATGGAAAAAATGTTTTGTTAACACAGCTAGTGCATAGCTGAGCCAAGATTCAAACTAGTTTGGTCTTCAAAGTTCATGCTGTTGAATGTAGTAGTACACTGCTCATTTAAATACATAGTTATTAAACACCCACAAAATTATGTAAGG
This sequence comes from Plecturocebus donacophilus, assembly GCA_004027715.1. Lineage (NCBI taxonomy): Eukaryota > Metazoa > Chordata > Mammalia > Primates > Pitheciidae > Plecturocebus > Plecturocebus donacophilus. Next base: position 19,913 of record PVKP010015732.1, on the reverse strand, counting down.
GACATTATCATCTGCATTGTGAAGATGAAAATGAGGAAATGATACATTATCATTTATAAATTTGAGGTCTAAGGTATTGAGATCTTACCCTTTCTGTTCTTTTATGTGGTTGCCCTACTTTTAAAGGTGGACTCCACAAAATAAGGCAGGCCAACAAGTGTGGCTGGCAGGTATAGCTACAGAGAGGGGCTTCTACCAGCTCTGTCCTAATCATCTGGGATTCACTAGAGTAGGCTTATGATGCAGAGCACTCTCCTAAATATTTATCCTTTAGAAAAGCAGTATAAAGTGAAAATTCGGGTAAGCCCAAGTTTTTGAAATCAGACACGATGAGCATTAAAGAAAACAAGAAGGAACTCAGATGGGCAAATAGTGCACAAATAAACATAACAACTCAGATTAAAAGGTCGTTCTAATTAGAAAATACTGAGAATAGTCTCATTATCTAAAAATTAGAGGTTTCATTGGCAGAACTTAATGAAACTCTAATGTTGATTTATGAAAATGTACTAGACTCATTCATTCTTTTGAATACTGTTTGTAATGATTCATCTATCATAGGGGTTTCTACCTTCAGAAAACTCTGTATAAAGTGAACTGATTTTATTTTAACGACATAGCTTTAAGTATGAGTCCCATTTTACTTCACAGTCTAGATCAAGGTTTCCCCATCTGAGAGCTCTTGACAGTTTGGACTGGATAATTCTTTGTCTCTCATATTGTAGGCTGTTTATCAGCATCTCTGGTCTCTACACACTAGATGCCAGGAACATCTCTCACCCAGTCATGAAAATATTAAATGTCTCCAGATATCACCAAATGTCTGGAGCAGCATAATTATCTCACTTAAGAATCCACTGGTTTAAATGCTTCCTCTTTGTTGCCCTAGAAAATTGACTAGGTAGAAAATAGTGAGTTAATATTCAAAATAAAACTCTTTTGATAACATTCAATACCAGTTCAAACTTCTCTAGAACTCGTAGTGCTAATCAATGTAATAACCTAAGGAAGGGGATTGCTCTTGGCTTAAGTTAGGAGTAATGGCTTGAGAATATATTTAATTTGAAGAAGGGATGATGAAAAAGATAAGATATACAAACTCTGAAAATTCAGTTCAAAATCTTCAGAAGATCTTTGGGCCTTTTCTTTCTGGCAGTGGCTATGGCTCTTTCAGAAATGTTTCATATCGCCAAGGAAATGTCTTATTTCTTTTTCTGATCTTTGGATGGGACAGACCACAGAAATGGAGGCTTAGTGTGTCAAAGGACATGCCAGTTCTTGAAATGTTGGATGTAAAACTATGGACTGAATTTCCAAATATCATAATCAAAAGCACTTTTTGTTAGGGATTAATCAAGCTACTGTGTTATTTCTTGAAAGTTGAGCTTATTTTGAGAATGTTAACAGTTATAAGAAACCCATGATAAATGTTTTGTAGCATGACTTTAAATATATATTCTTATCACTGTTTAGAAGCTAGAAAAAAACAATTACTATATAAGCCCTGTACAGTAATATTAATCAAGTTTATTTATTTTATACTATTTTTGGTAGACTTCCTCCTTTAAACCGGTAAGCAGAAAAATTTCTGGCCAGTAGTCCGAGAAACCAATCTTATTGGCTAATTGTCATAAATTTACTTTAAAAACTCAGACATAGCTTTAAACATTCAATTTATTTGTGGCATTTGTACATGAAAATTATAGTATGATAAACTGCATTCTATTCTAAGCTAGTAAATTGTTCCTAAGAAATAGGTTGATAAAATTGCAAGTCTTTTAATAAAAAGGTAGGTGGTAAAAATGTATACTGATTTGAGATATAGAAAAGTTTTCAAATAATAATGCTTTCAGGGTTATATGCAAATAGGTACTAAATAAGACAGGGTTTCTGCAAACATGATGTAGCAATAGTAACTGCAACTCTGAATGTGAGAAATTCAGAAAATGGACCAGCTACATAAAAAGCAAATAGGTGCTCAGTAAATTTGTATTTTCATGGTTATTCTTAGGAGAGGAAGAATAATCTGTTGAGGTTAGTGCGCCCAAGCAGACCCCATAACTTTGCTACACAGCATTTAATTTCTCTCTGCTTGTTTTCCTTTAATTTTCAAAATGGGATTTAGTTGCTTCAGAGGTAAAGTACATTGTAAAATGCAAGAATTTTCAAATAATGCAATTACTCTATGGTATTCTGTTTTAATATTAATGTACCCATATTAAGCAGGTATAATGAAAATAAATCCTGCCAATAACAAATTCTGAAATCTGAAGGCTTGTTTCTGCTTTCATAGTATAGATTTGCTCTAAAGAGAGCAGGGAATCCAAATGCAAGCTTGCTTCACCCTGAAAGCAAAATGTCTGTAGATTCTTGAGTTTCATTATAATAACCTGGAAATGAGATAATAGAAAATGTATTAGTGAATAATAGCTCATCAATTTAAATTGATTAGCTGGCATTGAATCACCCCTACACATAAATATTTCTACAGAGCAATCACCTTTAGCTTGAAAAATACACATTAATCCTTTCAGGCGAATACAATAAAATATTTAAAGAATTCTGTTTTTAGACAAATGATTCCTTCAAGTCCCTATCAAGCCTGTTACAGGTTTTCTAAAAAATACACATAGCTAGTATTTTACCTTCTTTAATGATCTTTCCTGCAACAGAAACTAAATTCCTTTTCAACTTGAGGTCGAGCAGGAAGCTGAAAAAAAAAAAGATACAGAGCTAGCATTTCTCTTTGTTTCTATTTTAAGATTGAACAAAGAAATATGACAAAGTTATAGTTGCCTTTCACAGCCATGGAAAAACAGCTTTGCAGAGACAATTGGAAAGACAGCCTTCCATTTTAAAAGGAAACAGAATCATTGTAAAGTTCAACTGCATCCAAGTTCTTGAATTCAAATTTTATTTCCATTTTTAGGGAGAAAAGTTTACAAAGCATTGGGTATTTGCATTCTTTTCCTCTTATTCAAAATTTTCTTTCCAAAACTGCCATGTTTGTGCAGTCCTTCAGCTCTAGTAGAATAATCTTTGGTTGATATTTTCATAAGCCCTAAAGTCATAGTGCACCCCACAATTTTGCTACATTTGAATGAGTATATATATATATATACGTGTGTGTATATATATATATGTGTGTGTATATATATATGTGTGTGTGTATATATATATATACATACACACACACATATACACAAACAGACATATATACACATACACACAGGTTGATGATAGGCTACAGAAGAATAAAAAAATTCAAATACTTCAATTAGTTTTTAAGGGTGAATGATTTTTATGAATACTTATGACTTATTTGAAATATACGAAGAACTTAAAGGGTTATTACACTTTGGAAAATTAATTTTTTTTCATTATAAGAACTTAACAAAGACTCTGATTCGGGATTTTAGCAAGAAATCCAGTTGCTACAGGACCATTGGTAGCAGGGCACCTGTGTTACATCATATATGCAGATAGTTGGAATAACATTTTGATGAAAAAAAATTGTAGTCAGGACATTATCAATGTTGTCTTGAATTGGTCTTAGTTTTCCATTGCTGCTGTCTTTGCTTAGTGTTATTATTAGCTTCTCATTAGGAATTTATTTTTAGTTAACTATATGATGTGAAGTAATGCATATTTACATTGATATTATTTTGGAGCTAACTTCCTCTACTAACATCCCAGAGTTTAAGGACTGTATATAGAATACATTGTGATTCAAATACAGTAGACTCATCATATTTCTATTGTTGAAACTCATGTATTGATAATTCCTCTAACTTTTTTTTTTTTTTTTTGGTCTGTGCATGTTGAATTTAGCCACACTTTGGCCTCAGTGGCATTCTCCTTTGAGTTCCCTCTTTGTTTTTTTCTGAATAGTTAATTTCCTTAAATTACTCTTCATAGATTTTGTATATAAAAGTGCACCTAACCTATTTTGTTCATATTTGTTAGAATATTTAAAAGCACAGACAGAATAGAAGGTTCTCATGTTCTTTTTTAACCAAGTTGTTTTTTTCCATTTTATAAAAATCAAAATAAATACAACCTACCTTATTGCTGAAGGGTATGTTATAAAACATATTTTCATTGTGGGCAGTTTCCTTACCTAGAAATACAAACTCTGTTATTACTTCTTTATTCATTTACATATTTGATGATTGATTTATTCAGTACTTCTTAAAAATGATTTCTACAAAGGTAGGATAGGGATGAAGAGAAAAATTACTAGAAAGATAAAAGGGGGATATTGAAAAGGCTCTCTGGCATATGCTATTAATTTCTCCTGCCCATGTGGATTGACTTGGGTGGGCTACTGAGGACCCACAGGAATCACTTGAGTTAGAAACAATCTTTCCAACACCACTGAGTAACAACCTCCACTTGATTATTCCTTCTTCTTTTTCTTTTCCACATTCACCAGGATTGGCCAATTACAAAACATACTTCTCCATGAAAACCTGCTCCTTCTACTCCCTGCTCTCCTAGACTACTGTTCCTCCTGCCTTTATCACTGGTTTTGCATTTTTCATCCCAGCCACAGGGCTCAGTTCTATGGCTTCTTCATTCTCACAGTCAGTGTTTTGGTCCAGGCTGTGGACAGTTGCTTCTAGAATATTCAATAGCTCCCTAGCTGACCTCTAGCTCTTCCTTACTGTCTTAGTATTCAGCACATATTTCCCCCATCACATGGAAATGAATTACTTCCTCAAGTGTTTCTCAGATTTCATTTGCTCTATCAGTAACTCCCAAGTATCAAGCACAAGCTTTCATTTACATATATCATTATCAGTCTCTATAGCAATTACCCATGGTACAATTCTTATCTACATGTTGCATATGAGAAAACCGAGGCCTAAAGAGCTTAAGTGACTTGCCATGGGTCACAATTAGTAAGTTGTGAACAGTAGGATCAATGAAGAATTCAAAATTTACAGTCCTTTTATTATATTATGATGTCTTCAGTGTCACTATGTTATAGTCGCTTCCCCTTTATTTTGGATGTCAAGTAGTTTTGCATATAAATATAAAATCTGTGAGAATTTTTACACTGACTTGTCTAATCATATTAGGTTTACATTAATATTGAAACTGATTTACTCTGTACTTTTAGTCTTAAATCCTTCAATAAATATCAAGCACTTACCACTTGGATGATGCACAATGGTGAGTTTATCTAGAAGACAAAAAAGCATGTTCTACTGAGTTTTGTCCAATATTTATCTTAAATTCTTTTATTGTTGAACTACTTCTTGTCTTTGAGGTCACTATGAAATCTCACAATCTGATCTAAAAATACCAACCCCAAATTTATCTACCTCCAGCCACTATGAGTGAAAATGCTTTTTATTACTTTTGTCTTTTTCTCTCCCAACCTTTGTCTCAAGATATTATGATTTTAGATATGTTTGACATTTAATACAAGCTTGCTGCTCTGTCTTGATATTCCCTTAGCTTGAGCTACTTCATTCTTATTAAAAATCAATTTTATTCAGGAATAATTACATACAATTCAACCATTTATAAGGGAAGAGGTTGATAATTTTTGACAAATGTATATATGGCCATGTACCCACCAACTCAATTAGGATAGAGACCATTTGATCTCCACAGAATATTCCCTAATTCCCCCTCATGTCAGTCATTACCCAAATATTACTCATGGCAACCCCTGATCTGATTTCGTTGCAGTAGGTAGCTAGCCAGGCATGAATGCGGCAGGAGAGGGCTCCCTATCACCCACCAGGAATGTCAGGTGACCATCAAGTGATGGTTCGGCAGTTATCACACTGCCTTTCTAAAAATGATAATTGGCAGCCTGTGCCAGAGAGAAGCAATTTCCTGATGGTCCAGAGTTGTCACACTAAAGTGATAATTGATCACTGGCACCATGCAGAGGCAATTTTCCCAAACAGATAAAAACACTTGAAATTGGTAATCAACTTCCAATAAATTCTCAGGAATTGGGTGAGTGAGCTCTGGCATGCACATTAAGAGACAAAATGTTGGAGTATGACCTTCCAGAGGTATTCCACTGGAAAAGGAAAGAAAGAGTCATGTGGGCATGCACACAACTTTCTGAACACAATGCACATGCTTACCTCCCAAGTGTAAGGAGGACACCATGCATGTGGGCAGCTCACCCTTAGAGAAGAATGAAGGGAAAGATGTGTAAGATGCTGGAAGTGAGCCAGCATATAAAGTCTTGGGATCAAGGTTAAACAGGGAACTTGACCTCCACAGTGCCTGCTGGAGTCTCTTCCAAGTGTACTTTTCTTTCCCTCCTGCTCTACAGCTTTTTGATAAACTTCTACTCCAGCTCCGAAACTTGCCTCAGTCTCTTTTTCTGCCATATGCCCCTCTGTCAAATTCTTTCTTCTGAGGAGACAAGAATTGAGGTTGCTTTAGACCTATATGGATTTGCTGTTGGTAACCTGGATATTCGCCACCCCTAACAATTTCTACTTCTATAATTTTGTCTAGATTAGTTTTATTTAGAATTCCAGACAAATGGAATGCTGCAACATGTAGTATTCCTTTGTGTCTGATCCATCCTTGTTATTTGATGTATTTCACTCAGTATGTGTAATGTCTGTGAGATTCATTTATATTTTTGTTACAGTAGTAGGTATTCCTTTTTATTGCTAAATAGCATTCCATATAATTATGTTTTCTTCTATTGGACATTTGGATATGTTGTCCAACTTATCCAATAACTTAGTGTAATTGTTTCTAGTTTGTATATTACAAATAAAACTGCCATGAACTTTTGGGAACAAGTCTTTGGGTGAACACAGGCATTTCTTTGTCTTGGGGAAAAACCTGGGCTGGGTGCGGTGGCTCACACCTGTAATTCCAGCACTTTGGGAGGTCGAGGTGGGCAGATCACAAGGTCAGGAGATTGAGACCATCCTGGCCAACATGGTGAAACCCCCTCTCTACCAAAAATACAAAAAAATTAGCTGGGTGTGGTGGTGCACACCTGTAGTAGTCCCAGGTACTCGGGAGGCTGAGGCAGGAGAATTGCTTGAACTCAGGAGGTGGAGATTGCAGTGAGCCGAGATCGCTTCACTGCACTACAGCCTGGGCAACAGTGTGAGAATCCGTCTCAAACACACACACACACCTGGAGTGGAATGACTTGGTCATATGGTAAGTGTATATTTGACATCTCCACAGTTATCACTCCACTTTATATTTCCATAAACAATGCATACAGTGCATATCCAGTTCCACATCCTAACCAACAGTCTTTTAAAATTGTAATTCATTATACATTTTGTGTATTGGTAAATCATTGTAGTTGAATTTGCCTTTTCCTAATGATTCATGAAACTGAGCATCTTTTCACATGCTTATGGGCCATTTACTATCATAAACTAAGACCTGGGGACTAGATGTGCTCATTGGTGCTGGGCTGTCACTGCCTCTAGGTCCTCTCAGCAGAATGAGCTAAAGAAATATACATATTTGTACACACAACTATATTTCTACATTTATGTCTGTGTAATTATATATTATCAGCTATGATTCGTTATACTTTTACCTCCAATTCCAGTGCAATACCATAACATTCATTCTAGCCCTTCTTTTTCCTTAATTATAACTGGTTTCTCAGACAATAAAAAACTTGTCTCTTATTATCCATAATACATTTTTTTGTTTATATTCCATTTTATCTCCTATCTCTGCCTTGTCTTCGTTCGCTGAATGTGTAAAATATTAACAAAGTTCTAAAAGTGAGAATTGTACAAAGAGGTATACTTAGAGGAGTGTGGATTTTTATTTTTTGAGTCAGTTTCGGCAAGTTTTGTTTTTCAAGTAATTTGTTCTTCTTGGTCTAAGTTGTAAAATGTATTGGTAGAAAGTTAATTATATTTTCTTAGTATCGTTTTTTTGGATATAGAGTCTTGCTGTGTCGCCCAGGCTGGAGTGCAGTGGCGCAGTCTTGGCTCACTGCAACCTCTACCTCCTAGGTTCAAGCAATTCTCCTGAGTAGCTGGGATTACAGGCACCTGGCTAATTTTTTGTGTTTTTAGTAAAGATGGGGTTTCACCATGTTGGCCAGGCTTGTCTCAAACTCTTGACCTTAGGTGATCCAGCTGCCTTAGCCTCCCAAAGTGCTGGGATTACAGGTGTAAGCCATGGTGGCTGGCCAGCGCCACAGCACCTGGCCCTTAGTATATTTTTAATGTCTGTAGGATCTGTTGCAGTAACCCAATTTAATTCCCAATTTAGGTATCTTGTTTTCTTTTATATTTTCCTTGATCATTCTTCCCATGGGCTTATCAAATTTATGTATGTTTTCAAACAACTTATTTTTAATTTTATTTTCCCTTTCGTTTATCTCTTTCCTTTTTTTGCTGATTTCTGATCTTAACTATTTCTCTGCTGCTACCTCTTTTTGGAGGTTTGCTTTTCATTTTCTATTTTTCTAAGGTGGAAAGTTAAATCACTGGCTTTGAGCTTTTTGTTATTTTCTAGTATAATAGATATAGTAATACATTTCCCTTTAGCTGTTAACTACATACTTCTTTTATCTGTGTTCCACAAATTTTGATGTTTTCTTCATTACTTTCAGGTTTAAATACTTTCATATGATTTCTTATTTGACCCTCACATTATTTTGAATATTGTATTTAATTTCTGAATATACTGGGAGATGTTCTAGATATACAATTTTTAATTGATTTCTAATTTACTTCTGTTGTGGTAAGAGAATATAAGATCCTAAAAAACTGATACTTTTTTAGAGAAGACACTCTGAAGATTTCAGTATTTAGAAATTTACTGAAACTTTTTTGATCATCTAGCCTGTGTTCCATCTTGGTGAACCTCCATTTATACCTTTAATAAATATGTATTCTGACTTAAAAAAATTTTTTTTGTAAATGTCAGTTAGGTCAAGTTAGCTGATAGTGTTGTTTATGACTTCTGTAGCTTTACTGATTTTTGTCTGTTCTATTAGTAAGAAAGAAGTGGAAACATCTTTGTGTACAGTCAGATTTTGTTTCAGGAGTTTTAGTAAAACTCACAAATATATATAATATAAAATCATTTTATATTATACAGATATTTAGAATCGCTATATCTTTCTAGTGAACTGCTTTTTTATCTGTAATATCCTTGTTTATCTTTTGAAATACTCTCTATTTTGAAATTTATCTTATATTGATATAGCCATGCTAGCTTTCTTATGCTTATGATTACTGTTGTTACAGTGACCTTTTACCATCCTTTACTTTCAAACTATCCGTGTTTTATATCTAAAATATATGTCTTTTAGACAGCTTAATGTTGGGTATTGCTTATGTTTCCAGTCTGAAAATGTCTGCTTTTTAAAAGAAGCATTTAATTTGGTTACCTTTAATATAATTATTGATGTGGCTTAGTTAAATACGGCCATCTTGTTCTTGGTTCTTCACTTATCCATTTTATGTTCCTCTTTTTCTAGTTTCCTTCTTTATTTTTGGTGAATCAAACAGGTTTTTAATGATCTATTTTATTTACTCTATAGGTTTCCTAAGTATACTTGTTTTTATCTACTTTTATATGGGTTGCTTTCTATTTTTGGAATATGCATCTTTAACTTAGATCTTGAGACAGTAGTATACCCCATAGTACTTCACGCCTTGTACTTGACACATCATGTTTCTTACTTTACCCTCTCCTCTTCCTACTTTGTAGCTGAATCTTTACACTTTACACTCTACCATATAACCATTTTGGAAACATAAAATTCTATTTATCTGCCTCCACTGTCCTTTGTAGGATTGTTTTCATATTTTCTTCTTCATATTATATAAATTCTAAGTTAAGTTTTATTATTTTTGCTTTAAACTGTTGTCTGTGAAGTAATTTATTAGAAAAAGGAAAACATAATATTTTATATCTACCTTGTTTGTATAATTTTCAGTATTCTTTTTCTGATAGCTTCCCTCAGTGAGAATCTGAGTTTGTTTGTTAATATCCCTTCATTTTCTGTGAGATTTTCAAACATTTATTCTATTGTAATTTTGCTATGAATTTTCTCATTTCCTTTATCTAAAAATGTCTTTATTTTATCACATTTTTGAGGTATATTTCCTCTGGATTTAGAATTCTAAGTGGTCAATTTTTTTTTAAGGACTTTAAAGATCTGATCATATTGTCTTTAATCCTCCATTGTTTTTGATAATAATTATTGAATATTGTTATCGTTTATCCTCTATATGTAATGTGTCTTTTCTCAAGTGCTTTCAAGAATTATTAATTTTTTTTACCTTGGCTTAAAGTAGCTTGAAAAAATAAGTTGCCTGGAAATCCTTCTTTTAACAATTATGCTAATTTTGGTTTTTAAAACTTTTTGCAATAATATGCAAGTGGTTTGCTTTAAATTTGGTAAGTTTTGGTCATTATTTTTTAAAAAGTGTTTTGCTCCTTTTTATCCTTTTCTCCTGGCTCTTAATTGCATGCACTATAGAATGCATTATATTGTCCTATATGTGCTTGGGGTTCTGTTCATTTTCAAAGTCTTTTTATCTCTTTGAAAATCAAATGGGATAATTTCTATTGATCTGTCTTAATTTGCTTCCTAAGTTAATTTGTCATCTCTAAATTTGCTAAGTTCATCTGATGAATTTTTATTTATTTTATTGTACTTTTATTTTCTATACGTTCTACTTAGTTCTTTTATTAGTTTCATTTTTTTTTCTGCTAAGATTCTCTATTCTCTCCTTAAAACTGTATTTTTCATTAAATTCAGTGTTTATAAGAGGTGTTTAAAGTCTGTTTGATAAGATCAACAACATCCAACATCTCAGGTTCTGTCTATAGTTTCTTTTTCTTCATTAAGATTATACTTTCCCGTTTCTTTGTATGTCTTCTTTTTTTTAATTGAACACTGGGCATTATAGATAACGTGTTGTATATTCTGGATTCTAGAATATTCTTCAGATGACAGTATGTTCTTGTTTTAGTAGGCAGTTCAATTACTGGCAAGAACTTATATAGACTTAATTTTATTCTTTTTCATCTTGGGGTTTTTGCAATAGAAAGCCCAAGGTGTTTTCTTTTTAAGGTCCTCAGTTTGTAGGTTCAGTCAGCCTACAAACTCTGTCTCCCTTATAGATCTTGTTGGGGCTTGGTTTGGCATTTTGTTAGGGCATGTCTACAGTGGATCTTACTCTGAGTCATGATCTTTACTCATTACATCTTTTGGGTGTCACAGCAGAATGTCAGGTATTTTAAGGAGGTATTAAGGTCTCTCTAATTCAACAGGACAGAAATTAAACATTCCCAGACTGGCTTTTCCTGAACTCTGCACAACCTCTAGTGTCTCTCTTTTGCTTTCAATGCCCTAGAAGTTGCTATCTTGCATGCCTTGACTGTCTCGCCTTGCACATGTACAGCTCATCTCTCAGCCACAGACTTGTGGAGTCCTTCATGTGGGCCTCTTAGGCTACCTCTCTACACAGCCACCTCCTCTCAGTGACCCACCACACACATTCTGGCAGCTTCAGCTGCCCTGAACTGGGATCTCTGCCTTCTCAGTTCCACAGGACTTCTTTGCTTTGCTCAGACTATAGTCAAGAAATATTCCTCTGGCAGAGACCTAGGCCATAATGAGAGACACTTTGTGAGTACTGCTTGTCTCTAGAATTATTTATAGTCCTTGGTTACCTATGGTCTGCCTCCTAATATCACTTGCTTCATATATTTGCCCAGTTTTAGTGTCCTATGCAATAGAAAATTTTGTGTGGTATTTATTCCAGTGTGGCTGAAAGGAGAACTAACTGAGTCATAATTAAGGCACTGATAATTAAGAGTATTGATTTTGAATTAAACAGAAATGGCTTGTCACTTCTTATGTTTGTTCTTTAACTGCAGTTTCTCAGGGCCACAGTTTCCTTATTTATAAACTGAGAATATTTCCTACCTCATAGAGTTATTGTAAGAAACAATAATGTATAGGAGATAATAAATGTTAGCTTTTTAAGGTTCCTTGGTAAGATTATTTATATAACTTGTAATTTTATAAATTATTAAAAATGCAATCTTATTTGTATTAGAATGGAGGTTTCTGTTACCTGTAAGATGGCCCTGTCTTTAAGATCTTCAGTATTTTAGAAAGTATATTTGTGTTTTAGAAAACATTTTAAGGAGCCTAAAGAATTCTCCCTAGAAAAATAACAACTCTATAATATGAAGAGAAATGAATTTCAACATGAAGGACTAGCTAAAAGCTATGCAATATTAATGAAAATGGAAGAGATGGAAGCTTTCACACTGTTTTAGTGGCTGTAAGTTTTTAATTATCTGTGCAGGGGTAGAGTCTTGGGGAAAGAGTGGTCAGATAGTGACAACATAATTTATTTTTAATTTAGGAAAGTGTTGTTTATTTTTGCCAAAGATTTACCATCTTAATAATGTTTGATTTGCTTAATATAGAGTATCCCCTCCCCTAACCTCCACTGCCACAGCCACTTTTAATTATTAGAAATTTTAAAATGATACATATATTGACAATTGTGAGAATTCATTATATGAAGAATATTCAAACTTATTAAAAAGCGTGTCTCTTTAATCTTTTGATTTTTCTTTTCTTTTTTTTTTGTTTGAGACAGAGTGTCACTCTGTCACTCAGGCTGGAGTGTAATGGTGTGATCTTGGCTCACTGCAACATCTGTGCATCCTGGGGGGTTCAAGCAATTCTCCTGCCTCAGCCTCCTGAGTACCTGGGATTACAGTCATGCACCACCATGCCTGGCTAATTTTTAGCAGAGATGGGGTTCCACCATGTTGGCCAGGCTGGTCTTGAACTCCTGACCTCAACTGATCTGCCTGCCTCAGCCTCCCAAAGTGCTAGGATTATAGGTGTGAGCCACCACGCCTGGCCTTGATTTCTTACGTAATGGATTATTAAAAAATGGAGCAGTATTGTCTTTTTTGCAATTTGCATGAACATCAAAAGAAAGAGAGTAACAAGCCTTTATTATATTTATAATATATAAAATACTTATATTTTTAGGTTTATTATGAACTTTCATTATGAACTTTCATTATGAACCAGAGAATATAAGTATTTTATGTTAACTCACCCAAGCACTCTCAGATGCATGTATAGTTATCGATGCATATTTTGTAGGCAAGGAGTTTGACTACCAGAGATTAAGACTCTCTCCATGTTAGATGGCTAGGAATTGTTGAGGTTTAGATTTGAATTCAGGCCTATTCAACTCCACAGTCCCTGAATATTCAACTTAATCCCTGTGTAGCAGGCAAATCTTACTTACTATAGACATTTTCTTCTTCTGGCCTTTTTCCAATAATGCTATCTCGTAGTTGTCGTAATTTCTCCTTAATGTGGAAACAACCAGGACATAGTTACAATTTTCACATTTTTTATGGGTCAAGATGAAAACATTGACTACTATTAGCAATACCAGTGCTGCTACTTGATATTAATTTGCTACTTACGATGTCCCAATTGCCATCCTTGATGCTTTCCACATATTATCTTACTTAATTCTCACAGCTTAATGAAGTGAACGTAAAATGTCATCATTCTGTTTTGTAGATATGAAAACTGAGGTACAGAGAGGTACAGTAACTTTCCCAAATCATAGTTATAAGTGGTAGAGTCAAGATTGGATCCTAGAGCGCAATTATTTGGGAAGCTGCTTTCCCAACCCAATGCTTGTGGGGGCTACACTGGCTATTTAGTGTGCAAAAGCAGAAGGGCTACACAGTGATGGTTTGCTGCTTCCTGAGCCCACCTCCAGCCTCCGTATGGCACATTCCTGCCCAGTGTTCTAATTCTAAAATTTAGAGACTTAAAAGCAGATGATACATAACAGACTTCTTGTTTTTAGCACATTTGTGATCTTTCTTTGATTTCCAAATATTGAACATCATCTTTTTAAGCAAAATGTAAAACAAGCTAACATTCAATAATCCTGTTTTAGAACAGAACTTAAGAGTAGCACTTTTTCCTCAGGGTTTTCCTGGAAACTTAGAAACCACTTTTCCTATTTAGTTGTTTCCATTGCCTTACAGATCTCTCCTACCAGTGGTGCCAAACTCTTCTTCAGGCGCTCCGTGACTGTGAGTAGGAGTGAGTAGAGTGAAGGGCAAGGTTTTCCCTTCCCGGCCATTTCATCTTCAATGCCAGGGATCCTTCCCAATTCTTAGTTATTCTGGAAACCAGCTTCTATTAACTCCATGTTTGTGCCATATTTTTTTTTCTTAGTTTCCTAGAATAATTCCTTCATCAGTAATAACCTGACTTCAGTTACCTCTGATAACTTCACTTATATTCATGGGATACAAACAAATACTTTTGCAAGCTGAAAGAGAAATATTGAAAAGTACATAGGAATGCATATTTTTTTGCATGTGTGTGTGTTGAGGAAATGGGGAATATTCATCTTTTTGTTGTTTGGATTTGGGCCCAGTCCCCTATGTTAAGGACTGACTGATTCTTCTGACAGAATTCAGACCAAGTCATTAAATTTTGATGCTATGGAAAGTAATCTTAGTATCTGTTGGCCTTCATTTTAAAAAATTATTTTTTAAATAAACATGAACAATATTCATTATCCCATTATCACCTTATTATTAGGTGAGTCAGATCAGTCTCTAAGTAGTGAATATGAAGCACCTTATATTCTTCCTAAAATAAGATTAAATAAATATAAATATGCAAACAAAAGAGAAACAACCAGGTTTAATGAAACAACTAGTAAAATATTTTCCAAAATGATATTTAGGTTGGATAACTCTAAATGGAAAACATTATTATTTAAGGGTCTGAGGAGGATGAAATGCAATTGACTTAATTCAGCAAAATCTATACAATCTAACATTGCTAGGAAAGTGATTTGTAGGTCTGCACTTAAACACGTGTATTGGTGATGACATTGACATGATTGAGAAGCAATGTTGTAATTCTGATCATGAACAATGAAGAGCTGTGGAACTCTACAATCAGCATTCTTTAGCATTTATTTGGCAAAATAATTGCCTTTGCTTAGTGTTGCAAAATCTGGATGAGGTTCAGCCACCAACCCACAACCATAACTGCCCTTAGAGACAGGTGGTTTCTAACAAGGCATGATCTCAGATGAACTGGGAAAGTCCCCTGGCCCATATGCTATATTGTTTGAAATTTCTCCATTTTGGTTCTTTTTTTATTGTTTAAAAATGTTTTCATAAGCATCGTCTTTTAAATGAAAATTATCTCTTGGGAGAGGTAGGATATTAAGCCATTATCAATTATTTATACTTTGGCCTAAATTAGCTTATTAAATGTGTTTAATCAAACAGCTATCTAGACCTGGGTTCTGAAGCAATGGGATTTCTGTGATAAGAAGAAAAATCTGTTAAAATATTTTTGGAGTAAAAAGGGATGAAATATGGGAATATGACTATGTTACCTCTCACTGAGGAATGTCAAGGGGTGTGTGTGGTATATTTTGCTTTCATTCTCACCTCAGGACCATGTCCTCCAATTCCATCTTGAGATGTAAATTATATTTACAGAAGACAAGCTTATTTGAACTTAATATTCTTGCTATTTCTCTGTAAACTGTAACTGAGATATGTGTGTGTGTGTGTGTGTGTGTGTGTACATATATATAAGTAAAAGTTTAAGGAGAAAGAATATAAAACTTACTGCATTATATTTAGGAATGTTGCTTAGTATGATTTCAATGTATTGTCTTATTCCTTTCCTTTTAAGCTTGGCATACATAATACACTCTTCAGTGTAAAGATACTTTACCTTAATTTTGGCAACAAGATTCAAAAAAT
The DNA here is from genome assembly GCA_004027715.1 of Plecturocebus donacophilus. Classification (NCBI taxonomy): domain Eukaryota; kingdom Metazoa; phylum Chordata; class Mammalia; order Primates; family Pitheciidae; genus Plecturocebus; species Plecturocebus donacophilus. Next base: position 4,109 of record PVKP010015732.1, on the reverse strand, counting down.
GGTTACTACACTAAAGACAGGTACTGTAAGCTGATTGGGTATTAGCTTTGGTATACTGGGTTTCAGGATTGACTTTACCAATGGCTGGTGGACATAATATCTGGATATTTTCAAACATTTAATTGATTGCTTAAAGTATCTTTTTTAGTGGTAGTTAAAAAAAAAATAGTTACTTGTATTCCTTGTGAAAAATGAAACATTAACAAACAATCTAGGGGCTCCACAAGTGAGGGAGTGTCCCAGAGAAGACTGGGATCAGTGTTACCTGCTGAATCATTTCCAGGCCACTTTTTCCCATCTGCCAGTGTTTAAATTTCTCCAGAGCTTCATCCACAGACATTTTCCCATTTTTGACTTTCTCTTGCAGGAGGATGAGTTCTTCTTGACCAGCAGTTAGACAGCCCCTGAGAGTAGAATAGGCTGAACTCTCCATCCGAGCTCTGTCTAAAATACAAGGGGAGGGTGCATTAACAGAAAGTCCAGGTGTAGACAACTGGGAGCAAAAGCCCTCTACAAAGAAGCCATTGGAGTAGCTTCTTCTTAACTCCTAGGAGCAGTTAAAGAATCAACCAGTACAGTTTTCATGAGTTTCTTTCTAAGAATGGAGGTGCCTGGAACCTAGTCTTATGGGTTAAAAAATGTGTCTCATTACTGAGAAACAGAAAGGGACACGGAGAGAAAGGACAGTAGCAAAAGTTACACACTTTGCTAGAAGCCAATTTTGTCTTCTTTTTCTGAGAATTATCAGAGATCATGTGCACAAAATACTTAGCACAGTGCCTGCTGCACAGTAAGCTAAATAAATGTTGATATTAACAATAAATATCTGTAGAATAAACAGTCTTCCCAACTTTGAGAAAGGAGATGTCAACCAATATCCAAATGTCACAAAAGAGTTAGGATCATTTGAAAAATGCATTTCTGAAAGATTTAAAATAAATAATTGGTCATTTTTGTAGTGAAATACTTCCTCTTCAAAATAGTTTATTTTGGAGCATGCCTTGTATTATTTCCTCAGCACAAAAGAAATGGTAGAGGGCTTGGCTTGAGGCACAGTGGTAGCAAATTGGCAGACCATAAGTGAATTCAGTGCTTCCCTAGTCCACCATGGTGTTTAAAGACATAAATGGGCCTGCATGTCTTTAGGGATGCTGTGTGTTCTCTAGATTACTGCAATCCCTGACACACTTTGTAGTTATTGGATGACAACACACATCTGCTACCTGCCTGGCTGCTGGAACTCATTTGAGTTTGTACCTTATCATTTACTTATTTCCATTAAGTGAAACATACTTTTTGTATTATTTCAGAAAGGGTAGGTAAAATGTCTTAATATACTACCAAGCTTAAACAAGCCCACAGAGTCTGAGAGAATTGCCAGTTCTAACAGTATACCAGTGAGCTGACTCTGGAGGGATCTGCCCACTTCTGGGATTGTGTCTTCAAGAAAGAAACAGATGAACTTGACTATCTAGACAATATTAACAAGGATTTGGGAAATGGGGAGGGCATTCAAATTCGACAGTAATAAGAACTTGTTGATATAATTAGGATCGATTATTCTGGAAAAAGAGGTTTCAAGTATTCAATAACAAATGTTATTGTCTGAAGAGGACTTGAGCCTTGGGGTTGTCCTGGAATGACCTCTCATGTTCCTCTCACTTTTGAGAAGGACTATAACAATGAATCTTGGAACAGGGACATGGAGGGGGTTTCTTTTCAAAAAGATCCATGTGCACATAAAAAATGTCTCTGTGGTCAATCATTCTGATTCCCAAAGGAGCTTGCTTTCTTTGTTTGTTTTTTTTGTACCTTTTCCCTTCTCACCATTTCCATTCAACACAGGGGCTTTCTTGACTTGTCTTTTCTCTTCAGAATCTATTCTCCCAGAACTAAGATGTCAACAGATTCTATACTCAAAATCTTCCTTTGAGGATGATGGAGCATGAAATCCCAGAGGAAATGGAGAAGCACAAGTTAGCCAGAGGGCTAACTGGTTCAGCAGGAAAAAGCACAGATAACAATCGACATCTTGCTTCTTATACCTACACCTTCTTATACCACCTTCTTGCCTATAAAAAGCAAATCTTTTTATAGGCCTCTACACTCAAATGTAGTTCATGAAATGCAGTTAGCAGGGAATTCTATGTGCCACCGCTGCCAGAGGAGAGATGTTGAGCATCATCATTTAACAGCTGTGCCATTTAACTATCACCTCACTTGTGTCAACCTTTTGCTTAAACGTGAATCCATTTTTATCTCAAGTAACCCAGGCAGCTGGATTTTCTGCTCTTCTGGAAGTTAGCTCAAGGAAAGTTTTCCCAGAAAACCTTACCAGTTTTAGCTTTTCTATATCTACCAGTTTAACTTAATTAAAAGAATACTAATTCCTTTTTTTTTTTTAATTTTATTTTTTATTGCATTTTAGGTTTTGGGGTACATGTGAAGAACATGCAATATTGTTGCACAGGTACACACGAGGCAGTGTGATTTGTTGCCTTCCTCCCCTTCACCTATATCTGGCATTTCTCCCCATGCTATCTCCCCCCAACTCCCCACCCCCCACTGTCCCTCCCCTATTTCCCCCTAGCAGACCCAGCAAACTGACACAAGAACACAAAATCAAACACCGCATGTTCTCACTCATAGGCGGGTGTTGAACAATGAGAACACATGGACACAGGACGGGGAACACTAATTCCTTTTAATAGTGTTTATTTCAAATACCCTCTCATATGTCTCAATCTCACTATTAACATATAAGTTAGATGACTTTTGGGGGGTATGGTGTTCAGTTGCATGATTGTGCAGAAAGAACAAAAGAACAAGTTGGGAGCAACAGAGGTCTTAGATATTATTTTGAGAGTGAGTTGTTTACAACTAAACTGAATCTGCTTTTACATAAATCTACTTTTACCTTTTTTTAAAGAGTAAAGAGATTAAAGCATTTGTCTTGATAAATTACGATTAGACGTGACAAGTTGCAAAGGAAAATGATTTAGGCATTTCACTACCTTTTTATCTAGCCAGTAATTTTTGGTAGGGTTTAAAGATCAATTTATTGCATTTAGATAAAAATTTGATGGGGAAAAGGAGGTAATGAAAGGTTTTCTGTCCTCCTTAATTTTATACATTTTTAGGTTACCTTCAGAAGAGTTTGTATAATTTTCATTAAAAAGCATTTATCAGACTGGTAACTGTATGTATTATCGACTCTTATCTTTTATTGTAAAAGCTTCAAGGTAAACTAAGGTTTTTAAAGTTAATTCTTTTTAAGTAAATTTCTCTTCACAAGATTTTCCATTTGATCAAATGTTGGTCACATAAATATCAACCAACCTATTGTGGTGAGTACATAAATCTACAGATTAGTTAAGAATGCAAATCGGGCTTTTCATTAAAATTATATTACTAGGTGACTGGCTGTAAGGACTTTATTGAAAATTTGAAAGAAAACTTGATTGCCCAACAAAAAGTAATTTAAAATAGGAAATATTTACTTAATAAAAATCATGTAGTCATTAGAAAAATAATAAAGACTGTGGCAACATAGAAACTGCTTATTATAACAAGTACAAAAGCAGGATATGAAACCATACACACATTAACATTTTAACATGTCAAAGTTGTATGCATAATAAAGCATGAAAAGAAAATTTAAAAGATAATATGTTGTTCTATTGTGATGCTATCATATTAGATATGTAATTATTTTCTTATGATCTTCAACTTTCAATAATAATACTATGTTGCTTTTACTATATAAACAATTTCTCCTGCCTTAGTAGTAGGCTTTCCCATGGAATGCATACCATTTCAATCCATGCCAGATTTACCAAGCTGTAAGCACCGTCACACTATAAGTACCACGTGATGCCACACTGTACCGTACCATCACACCAAATTAGTTTGTGGCACTTGGAAAGAACTTCTCAGTAATAGAATTTAAAGGATCCAGGCACAGTGGCTGATCCCAGCATTTTGGGAAGCCAAGGTGGGTGAATTGCTTGAATCCAAAAGTTCCAGACCAGCCTGTGCAACATGGAGAGACCCCATCTCTACATAAATTAGCCTATAGTCCCAGCTACTCAGGAGGCTGAGGTGGGAGG
>PVKP010015731.1:21425-49888 GCA_004027715.1 Plecturocebus donacophilus | reverse complement strand
AAGGAAGGAAGGAAGGAAGGAAGGAAGGAAGGAGGGAGGGAGGGAAGGAAGGAAGGAGGGAAGGAAGGAAGGAAGGAAGGAAGGAAGGAGGGAAGGAAGGAAGGAAGGAAGGAAGGAAGGAAGGAGGGAAGGAAGGAAGGAAGGAAGGAAGGAAGGAAGGAAGGAAGGAAGGAAGGAGGGAAGGAAGGAAGGAAGGAAGGAGGGAAGGAAGGAAGAAGGAAGGAAGGAGATGTGCTGTAGGCTATTTAAATACTTGTCATCTTTCCTAGTTTTCATGGAGGACAGCCCTGTGTTTCCCGGTGCCTTCACTGGCACCTGGTTAGCCCTGATGCGAGGTGGGTGTAGACCAGCCCTGACCGGGTGCAGCAGCTCCTGGACACTTAGGCAGAGCCCTCGGCTGCAGCTGGAGAATCCTAACATCTTCCAGACCAGGTTCAGAGATGGCTGAGGTATCTGGAAGACCAACTTCTAAAGTGAGTGGTTCAGAAGCCCGGGCTTTAACTGGACAGAATAGATCTTGGGGGCCAGCCTAGACATAAATGTGTGAGTGAATGTGGCTCTTCATCTCGGGAGAAGATCTTGTGAGTTTATTTCCTGTTATTATTTAGCTATTTGATATTGATACGTACACCATGTATTAGTGAATTAGCATGTCGGCTTTTCTCTGATGTTGTACAGCAGCTAACCTACTTGATGTTTCTTTAGTCAAAGACCTGTGAAGGGCATCAAGATTCTAAAAGTTGGCTTTTTTCTTTGACAGTGTGCAAAAGAAAACTCAAATAGGGACTGTGACCAATGCCCAGATTTATTTTTCATGTGAAGCCGACATTTTTTAATGTATTTGTTTCCTTATTTTGCAGTAATCCCTCAGTTATTCAGTTTACTGTTAATAAAAGATTATCAAAAGAGCATTTACAACTCAGCATGGTAGCAGCCAAGGACTTAAGACTGAGAATTCTGGAAATGTGCTATAAAAAGCTATGTACTTGTATATGCGTGTACCTGTAGATCCTCATGAGCACACAGACTTTAGTTTTTATTCATTTTAATTCTATAATCTCATTGAAAGAAAAAGCACCTGCATAAAATAAAAATCTCAAAGAATGGGTCAATAGCCATTGAAAATAATGTTGGAACAGGTGTTGTACAAAAATCTTTGATCTTGAAGACCCTTTTAAAAGTGTCAGGAACAAAGTACATGTCTAAGTCAAAGAGAAAACCCCACAAGCATTGTTTTCTAAAGTAAGGGAGGGTTTTTGTTTAATGCAAACTTTGTCCTATTACCTGATATTTCATTGGTTACCATTGAAAGGACAAAATCCATGGGAATTACAGACGTGGTACAGAGAGAAGTTGTTCTTTCCTTGAACCACAGATGCTACAGCTAAGAGGAATGGCAGACAGGCAGGAGGAAGTCCTGGGCACATTCTAAGCATTAAGCTGAGAGGCAGACAAGCGTCTCCTCACCATGCCATTACACCTGCCTAGCTTCTTCTATCAGCAACCCTCACAGCAGTCTGGAAACCAGAAGACAGTCAGTTGAGTTTGCAAAGTGGTTAAGAGGGAAAGGAATGGCAGAGGACATGCTAGCTTTCTATAATTTCATGGTTGGAGCCCAAGCCATTGAATTTCCACTTCACCTTAAACACCTTCCCATTAAAAGTGAAAGGGCCATTTGACCCAGCAATCCCATTATTGGGTATATACCCAAAGGATTATAAATTGTTCTGTTATAAAGACACATGAACACATATGTTCATCGCAGCACTGTTTACAATAGCAAAGACCTGGAACCAACCCAAATGCCCACCAATGATAGACTGGACAAAGAAAATGTGGCACATATACACCATGGAATACTATGCAGGTGTAAAAAAAGATGAGTTTATGTCCTTTGTAAGGACATGGATGAATCTGGAAACCATCATTCTCAGCAAACTGACACAGGAACAGAAAATCAAACACCACACGTTCTCACTCATAGGTGGGTGTGGAACAGTGAGAACACGTGGACACAGGGAGGGGAGCATCACACACTGGGGTCTGTGGGGGGTCCAGGGGAGGGACAGCGGGGGGTGGGGAGGGTGGGGAGGGATAACATGGGGAGAAATGCCAGTTATTGATGATGGGGGGATGGAGGCAGCAAACCACCTTGCAAGCCTGCATGATCTGCACATGTATCGCAGAACCTAAGGTACAATAAAAATAAATAAATAATTTTTAAAAAAATTTTTTAAGTAAAAGGGCCAAACAGTATTTGGAAAGGACATGTAATGTGGAGTCAGGCTCACTCGGGGCAGGTGCAGTGGTAGGCAACACCCCCATGCCCACATGAGCTGGCAGTGTCCTGTTGAAGCAGCCACCTAAGTGGCCTGCTCCCACATTTTTGGTCACAGGGCCCCGTCTCATTCTTAAAAATTACGAAGAACCTCCAAGAGTTTAAGTTTATGTGGGTTATGTAGGTCAAAATTTATTGTATTAGAAATCAAGACAATTTGGAATATATACATACATTTTTTAAAATTCACATAAATACTCTATTTATATTTATTTTAAGAAAGCATACTTGTTTGGAAAATAGTTACATTTTTCAAAGCAAAAATAGAAATTTCTTAGGAGAGTGGCATTGTTTTATATTTTTACAAATCTCTTTAATGTCTGACGTAATAGAAGATGGCTGGGTTTTCAAATCTATAGGCACACCTCAGAGACATTGTGAGTCCCATTCCAGATCACTGAATGAAAGGGAATACTGCAATAAAGCAAGTCACGCAACTGTTTTGGTTCCCGAGTGCATATAAATGTCATGTTTACACTATAGTAGACAATAAAGTGTACAATAGTATTATGTCTAAAAAACAATGTACATATCTTAATTCAAAATACTTTATTGCTAGAAAAAAATGCTAATAATCATCTGAGCTTTCAGCAAGTCGTAATCTTCCTGCTGGTGTAGGGTTTTGCCTCATGTCAAAGGCTGCTGACTGATCAGGGTAGTGGCTGCTGAAGGTTGGGGCGACGGTGGCAATTTCTTAAAACAACAGTGAAGTACATCACAGGATTGACTCTTTATTTCATAAAAGCTTTCTCTGTAGCATGTTGCTTGATAACATTTTACCCGCAGAACTTCTTTTAAAATTGGAGTCTGTCCTCTCAGACCTTACCACTGCTTCGTCGACTAAGTTTATGTCATATTCAGTTCTGTGTTGTCATTTCCGCAATGTTCTTAGCAACTTCAACAGGAGTAAATTCCACCTCAAGAAACCACTTTCTGTGCTCACCCATAAGAAACAACTCCTCATTTCATTCAAGTTTTATCAAGAGATCACAGCAATTCAGTCCCATCTCCAGACTCAAGCTCTAATTCTAGTTCGCTCACTCTTCCCACCACATCTGAAGCTCCCTTCTCCACTGACTTCTTGAATCCTTTGGAATCCTTCATGAGGATGTGAATCGACTTATTCCAAACCCCTGGTAATGCTCTTATTTTGACCTCCTCCCATAAATTACAAATGTTCTCATTAAATGGCATCTGGAATGATGAATCCTTTCCAGAACATTGTCAATTTAGTTTGACCAGATTCATCAGAGGATTCACTACCTATGGCAGCTAGAGCCTTAGGAAATGTATTTCTAAAATATAAGACTTGAAAATCAAAGTCACTCTTTGATCCGTGGGCTTCAGAATGGATGTGGTGCCACCAGGCATGAAAACAGCGTTCATCTCCTTATCCATTCACATCACAGCTCTTGGGTGACCAGGTGCATTGCCAGTGAGCAGCAATATTTTGAAAGGAATCTTTTTCTGAGCCATAGATCTCAACACTGGGTGAAAATATCCAGTAAACCAGGCTGTAAACCGACGTGTGTCACACAGGCTTTGTTATTCCATTTACAGAGCACAGGCACAACAGGTTTAACATAATTCTGAAGGGTCCTAGGGTTTTCAGAATGGTGAGCATGGCTTCAACTTCAAGTCACCAGCTGCATTAGCCCTTCACAAGAGAGTCAGCCCGTCTTTTGAAGCTTTGAAGCCAGGCACTGACTTCTCCTCCCTTGCTACGAATGTGCTAGATGGCATCTTCTTCCAATACAAGGCTGTTTTGTCTACACTGAAAATCTGTCCTTTGGTGTAGCCTCCTTTACCAAATGCCTTAGCTGGCTCTTCTGGAGAACCTGCTGCAGCTTCTCCATCAGCGCCTGCTGCTTCACCTTGAACCGTTATGTTAAAGACGGCTTCCCTCCTCAAACCTCATGAACCAGCTCTGCTGGTGTAAAACTTTTTCGGCAGCGTCCTCACCTCTCAGCCTTTGTAGAATTAAAGACTGGTAGGCCTTGCTCTGTATGAAGCTTCGGCTGCAGGGACTGTTATGGCTGGTTCGATCTTCTATCTGAACCACTCAAACTTTCTCCGTATCAGCAATAAGATTGTTTCGTTTTCTTCTTTATCGTTTATGTGTTCACTAGAGTGGCACTTCTAATTTCCTTCAGGATTTTTTCCTTTGCATTCACAATTTGGCTGACTGGTGTAGAGGCCTAGCTTTCAGCTTATCGGAGCTTTTCACCTGCCTCCCCCACTAAGCTTAATTATTTCTAGCTTTTGGTTGAAAGTGAAAAACGTACAATGAATCTTCTTCTCACTTGAACACCTTAGAGGCCATTATAGTCTTATTAATTGGCCTAATTTCAATATTGTTGCCTCTCAGGGAATATGGAGGCCTAAGGGGAGGGAGAGAGTGGGAGGAACAGCTGGCTGATGGAGCAGTCAGAACAGACAACGTTGATTGAATACATTTGCCACCTTACATGGGCACAGTTCATGGTGCCTTGAAACAGTTACAATAGTAGCATCAAAGATCATCACCACAGACATAACAACGAGGGAAGAGTTTGAAACATTGAGAGAACTGCTGAAATGTGACACAAACAAGAGAAGTGAGCACACACTACGGGAAAAACGGCGCCAATAGACTGGCTTGGCCCGGGTCACCACAAACCTTTAATTTGTAAAATCATGGTATCTGTGGAGTGCAGTAAAGTGATGCACTATAAAACAAGGTGTGCCTGTAATAATAAGTAAGGTGACAATGTTTCCATTTTACTTAGCTCTTGAACCTGTTTGTGAACTTCTTTGAGCTTGGTTGTAATTTGCAGAGCCTTGGGTGACAAAAGCTCTGAAATAATCCATGTCCAATTAAAAACATAGGCTTCTCAGTGTGACACAAAAAATTTCAACTTCCTCTGATGATAATCATCAAGGGCAACTTTGGAGATAGGGCTGGAGGCTGGGATTCGGGTGGTCAGATTCAGAGGACTCTGTGCAGACAAAGCAGAATACTCTGAGAACCTTGGAAGCTTCTTTCTTGGTGTGTAGATCTGTGTATTTAGTGAGCTCTCAAAATTCGGAGTCCAAATGGCGTGCAGTGTAAAGTAAGTTACCGTATTTTCAAGTTAGATTTCAAAATATATGTGTGTGTTTTGTTTTAAATTGTAAAATAGATTATACATAGTGACATGCTGCTGAAGGGATGGACCCACAATCTGAAACAGATGCTGTGCTCCGAGGATTTTGTGGGCACTTGCAGTTTGGTGAATGAGACCCAGGAATGCCGGTGCGCATACTGAATGGGAGCCTTCACCTCCATAAGCAAGGTCTTCCCAATGTTAGGCTTTCCAATACAAAGTTGTATTTCATTGGCCCCCCAAATTTTCCAAAAGTCTTGTGATGAGCAGAACACTGCAGTTGCCCTTACATCAAAAACACGTGTCAGTTCCTCTCCACGTTGAGACGTGCGCTGAGGGAAAGTCTGGAGCTTTGAGAGCAGCACCTTCACTCGAGATACAGACATGGGACCCCCGCACACTCACCTCTGCACCAACACTGCAGAAACAGGTCTATTTTGAACTAGTTCCTTTTAAGGTCCAATTCAGATGGAGTCTCCCCTGCGAAGCCTTCCCCAAACCTTTAGTCAGAATTAATAATCCCGGCCAGGCGTGGTGGCTCAGGCCTGTAATCCCGGCACCTTGGGAGGCCAAGGTGGGTGGACCACCTGAGGTCAGGAGTTTGAGACAAGCCTGACCAACTTGGTGAAACCCCATCACTACTAAAAATACAAAAATTAGCTGGTTGTGATGGTGGACACCTATAATCCCAAATACTTGGGAGGCTGAGGCAGGAGAATCGCTTGAACCCGGGAAGGGGAAGTTGCAGTGAGCCGAGATCCCACCACTGCACTCCAGCCTGGGCAACCGAGCAAGAACTTGTCTTAAAAAAAAATTCATAATTCCCTATTCCGTATATCCCAAATGCTTTGTAGCCTTGACCAGTTTAAGGCCTCTTCTACCCTGTAATTGTGTGTTTTTGTAATCACGTATCTATCATGCTAATTCCCAACAACTGAGGAGTTGTTTGTAGTTTGTATACCCTACTGGATTATTAACTTCCTGAGAGAACAATTATTGTTACCCTTAATAGGTAACAAAAAAGCTTACATAAATTGGGTGTTCCAAAAGCACTTATTAAATTCACTAAGTCATGCTTTTTCTTCATGTCCAAGTAGCCAGAATGTTGAAGAGCCAACATTTGAACCCAGAAGTCCGGTTTGCAGCTCACTGACACTTCCTGTACAAAATGCTCCCCATTCTACAGAATTAGCTGTATGTTCAGCTAAACACTCCCAGCTGCAACTTTCAATCGAATTAGATACTTTGGGCAGTTTACATGAAGTATGAAGCATCAAACTGCAAAAGAAGGGCAACTTCAGGAACCTTCCACAGAGATGTCCATAATCACAGCTCTTCCCCCATGCATAATACTGTACCCCCACTCCCAGGCAGCCCCATGGACTCCTTACCAACAGACACTGAGAAATACTAACAGGTACCAACAAACACCATCAGATACCAGCAGACAACAACAGATACCATCAGATATTAAACAGATACCAACAGCCACCAATATATATTATTGCATATAAACAGATACCATAAGATACTGATAGATAACAACAGATACTATTAGATATAAACGGATACCAACAGACACCATCAGATACCAACATATGCCATCAGATACCAAGAGGCACCATCAGATGCCAACAGACACCATCAAATACCAACAGACACTATCAGATACTGGCAGACAACAACAGATACTATTAGATATTAAATAGATACCAACAGATACTATCAGATACCAACAGACACCAACATATACCATCAGATACCAACAATACCATCAGACAGCAATAGACACCATCAGATAACAGCAGACACTATCAGATACCAACAGATACCACCAGATACCAACAGACACCATTAGATACAAACAGATACTATCAGACACCAATGGATATCATCACCATACTTGCACCCAAGGCCAAGCTGTTGCCTTAATCACCAGATCTACTTCAAAACCTGGCACCCCAAATTCCTTCGCTTTGGTAGGTGGATTCCTGGTTCCCTTCCTAGGACTGGTGGCACCTTCTGGGTTTTCAACCCAGGCCACCATCTGTATTTCCTATGCACAGCACTGGCCTTACCTGCAGGGCTGGCTGGCAAGGCTGTTGCCCAGTAGCAAAAGCAAGTCTAGACATGGTATTCAAGCTCACTGGAATGTTCATATCAGAACTAATTTCTTAACCACTGGTCATGATTTTCAGCAAGGACACTGTTTTTGGGGATCACCCATATTGACTGCATTCTATTGTGAAGCTAGTCCCCTACAACTAGCCTGTGAGCTCCCACTGCCAGGGACAGGGGCTTTACAAAGCCTCATTTCCACAAAAACCAGAGTGGCTAAAGCTGGAGTAGCTCAGCATTCCCTGAGGTGTCTTATGAAAACATTCAGAAGCTTAGCAGGGCACTTAGTTTGTAAAAAGGTTTGTCTCCCCAGCCCATGTCTGCAATAAAAAAGCACTGAACATCTTGGGATTACAAGAGCAACAATTAAAGCAAAGCCTAAAAGCTGACCTTGCTCTCTCAGAGGCCTGCACTCTTGCAGGCTGGAGAAACTATTTTAGACTCAGGTGCCAATTTTTACATAAGCCCCAAACCTTCCTTTAGCAAACAAAAGCTAAAGAAAATTTCAGGGCCCTCCCTGGACTGGAGAAGAACATAAACAGGGATGGGGGAGGGGGAAGGGGCTCGCCAATGAAAGCGGCTCCTGTCCTCCTGTCCGGGGAGGGATCCACAGCTAGTTCTGTGCAAGATCTCCCAACTCCTTTCAGCTTGAATAGGAAAACATGAAGCTTTCCACACAATCCCTTTGGTCAACTTAGCAAGGATAGCACTTTAGCGACTCCTTTTCACACCCTCCTGCTATAAGTTTGACTTGAAAGTGTTCTTTAATGTCTTGAAAGCAAAAAGCAAATTGAAGGAAGAGTTGAAGACCCTTTGATGGGCGTGGGAGCTGCTTGGGGTCTTTAAAGGTACAGTCCAGCCACTAAAAGAAAAGCCTTTTGTAGTCGGGTGGTCTCTCTAAACCAAATGCTTGCTCGCAGTTCACCACACAATTTCAGGGAATATTGAAACCCTATGGGAAAACTTTTGCTGGCTTCCTGAGTCAGCCCATTATTAAATGTCTAAAATAATTACTAAGAATATCAATGGCTCCTTGCTTCTTCTTAGCCAGAGAAAATGAGAACAAATGATTCTATTGTTGGTAGAATTGGGGTTTTAGTGTGATTAGTTTCCCCTATAACTCACCTATTATGTATTTCATGCTCTTAAATTAAGGAGAATTACTAGGATAGCAAATATCAAGCTGAACAAAATGGCAGTGAAAGTAAATACATAAAGGTGTTTCTGCATTTCTGCACCAAATACGGACATGCATTTCTAGGGACCAGAGTCGATACGAGCTTGTGGGATGCTGGCTCCAAGATATCCATAAGACATGGTTTCTGGATGCAATTGTGCTAAGGACATCTCCCCAGCCTGGCGGACGCACAGCTCTGGAATTAACGATGTGACGAAACGACAAGAGTCATTTTCCCTGAGTCCCTCTCATAAGCAAACTGTCAAAACGCTAAGTCCCAACTCATCACTTCTGCTGCAAGGGGTCATGACAGTTTCTGGGTCTTTGGAAATCCAGGCCCTTTCCCATGCCCTCCCCAGGCTCCACAGTCCCAGCCTTCCCTTCCTGATTGTGGCTGGCACCTGTACTGGCCTGTGGAGGGGACAATGTCCACCTTGCCTCTCAGCAAATGGCACTCCTAAACCTTACAAGGGAGCAGCCTGGGGCTGTTTTCCATAGCTCTCCACAGGGGCGATTCCTTGATCTGGTTCATTCTTGATTACAGTTCCCCGCCCCGGTAGCTGACATGGATATCCGGAAGCCAGATGAGCCACAGTTTGAACCCTGAGCCCCACCAGCCCCTGAGCTCGGTGTGTTCCCCTCACGTTCCTTCAGCTCGAGGGCATTTCTCTGCCATCCAGCACGCTGCCCAGGAAGTGATGGGGGCCCTCAGCTTCTGCACATTGTCTGGGAAATGGACTTCTTTCCCGTGAGGGTTGCCTTTCGCCTGCTCAGCTCACCCTAGAACTCCTGACATATTTGAAGGAGCAGGAATATATCCCCCCACCCTCCATTTGGGATCATTTTAGAGATTTTCCGCAAACTTTCAATATTTCACCCAGCCATCCACACTGCTCTCAGAAAAAAAAAGAGGGAAAATTTCAACACATCTAGGAATGAATACCCTGTCAAATGGGAACCGTAGCAGGGCAAGTGTTGTCTTCATCTTTGTCTGAGAGATGAGAAAATGAAGTTATGGGCAGCGCAGCAATTTGCCAGCCGGCCAGAGACGTGTAACCGACCCTGGAATCCACACCCGGAGATGACCACACACAGCCCTTCCCTTTATTCCCACACCAGTGCAGAAAAGCATGCGAAGGTTAAGTTCTCCCTAACGTAAAGAGAAAAACAGTAGAATTTACAGTGTCTGCCTGCTTACTCCCTATGAACACAACATTCAGTTACCCTTATCCCAACACGAAGAGAAACATGAAATTAGACTTTTAAAAAATTATTTTACGGCTGACTTGTTTGGCCACGTAAACGTACAATGAAAGTTTCAAGTTTTGGCAGCAGTGAGCTGTGTGCTGTGTATCTCAGTGGGAAGAGACGCCCCTGTGAGGGTCACAGTGTGACCCTGTGCTGGGTGACAAGAGACACCAAGGTAAACGCAGCTCTCCTGGTGCATTTTGAAATCTGGCTTGGAGACCTCAAAGCCAGATCTCAATGCCATTTATCTGATTTCAGAAAAGAAATGATCTGTGCCATGATCTATAGTCACACGGCTTTGACCGTGATCTACGGCGTACAGTACATATGCAAAGCTTTCCTGAACACATAATTCTATTGCTGGCAAAAGCCACTGGGGCCTTTTATTTCCTGTGCCCGTGCTTTGGTACATGGCTGGCAAAAGGGCGAAATGGTACAGCAGGCTGCTGCAGTTTGATTTCTCTCCTCTCTCCCCTCGGCTCTCGTCTCATCAGCCCAAGGAGCCAAACTCTTCCCTTCCTTCTTTCATCAAAGTCCATTCCAAGCGCCTTGACTTTCATTGAGATGTAAACGACGGGCTCAGTTTATAAAACTATAAAAGTCTCTCTCTAAGCCGAGCAGGACTCGGCTCACCATTTCTCTCAGGTCTTGGTCACGTCTTCCAAGCCTCCCCTTCTTGCTCCCCGTTTTGCTATCACCCCATTGTCTCCCAGACATCCCTGGGACATCTTGGTCTCCCGTTATTCTGTGACTGTGCATGCATTGAACTCCATGAGCTCCTTCAGAGAAAGCCATCGTGGAGCACACGTGGAGGCTTCACACGTGGCAGCTACAGGTCACAGCGGCTGCGATGCCTGGATGTGGCTCCTCCAGGTCCATGAGCGGCCGGGGCAGGTGTGGGGTACACATGGGGTGCAAGAAATGCACTGACTCATTCCTAACCTCCACGTTGATTACTCACTGAGTGATGTTTTGGACAATATACTAGGTTAAGCGAAATGTATCATTAAAATAATTTCATGGGGGCCGAATGTGGTGACTCACACCTGTAATCCCAGCACTTTGGGAAGCCAAGGCAGGCAGATCACAAGGTCAGGAGATCAAGACCATCCTGGCCAACATGGTGAAGCCCTATCTGTACTAAAAACACAAAAATTAGCCAGGCGTGGCGGCATACGCCTACAGTCCCAGCTACTCAGGAGACTGACGGAGGGGAATTGCTTGAACCCAGGAGGTAGAGGCTGCAGTGAGCCACATTTGTACCACTGCACTCCATCCTGGGGGACAGAGTAAGACTCCATTCCCCACCAAAAAAAATAATAATAAAACTGATTTCACTGGGCTGAGCGAGGTAGCTCACACCTGTAATCCCAGCACTTTGGGAGGCTGAGGCAGGCAGATCACAAGGTCAGGGGTTCCAGACTCGCCTGGCCAACATGGCGAAACCCTGTCTCTACCAAAAATACAAAAACTAGCTGGGCATGGTGGCAGGTGTCTGTAGTCTCAGCTACTCAGGAGGCTGAGGCAGGAAAATTACTTGAACCCGGGAGGCGGAGGCTGCGGTGAGCTGAATTCACACCACTGCACTACAGCCTGAGTGACAGAGTGAGACTCTATCTTGAAAAAAATAAATAAATAAAAAATAATTTCACTTAGAAAAAACTGTATGGTGGCCACTGTTGAATGTAAAGGTGCACAGGTCACTCACAGCATCCATTGCCCTCCCTACCTGTGCCATGCAGGCTAGAATGGGGCCACTGGGAAGCCACCCGTGCCACCCTGATGGCGGCAGAGAGTCCCCATGTGAGCCCCTTGGTTGGATGCAGGTGAGATGCCAGGTCCAGGGATGCCGCAGTGGCCACGGGGAGGGTCCCCTGTGATCCAGTCTCACTGTCAGCAGTGGTTTTTGAACGTCTTCATTAGGTAAAGAAAGAAAAACATGAGTCTTCAGAGGCTTTTACAGGAACTGCTTGGCAGGGATTTCACTTTGCTCCATCAAAAGACTTCCAAGTGCGAGCGTTCACACACGTTCTTTGGTAACCCTGGGGGCAGCACCTCCAGACCCTTCAACCCAGCACTGCAGTCACAGGGAGGAAGGCAGGAGACGAGGACTTGCTGGCACACAGCAGGCCTGGCTTTGTGGGTGACACGCAGCGCAGGTCCAGACATCAGGTGGTGGTCAGCCTGTCCCCACTGAGTCACAGGGGAACCAAAAAACACTGTGCCATAGTTCCAGGAGGCTCTACAGAATCCAGTAATGTGGGAGAAGGAAACTGACCATCGAGTCAGTCATGCAGGCAATGACAGAGAGATGTCTGGTGCGGGATTCCCCTGCCTGATCAGTGAGCAGGGAGCCGAAGCTGAGGCCAGGAGAGGCTGGGGCTAGGAGGCTGGCTGAGGATAGAGGCTTCCACTGGCCCTGGCCACGTGGGTCAGAGTGGAGACTGCGTCAGGGAAAGTCCTTAATTACTCTTCCCTGGCTCATGGGTCCCCATCCCAGTGACTTACCAGTACTAAACCAATGTGCACGCAGCCGAGTCTCACTACTCACGGTTGTCACGCTCTGTAAAGCCACCATGAACGCTAAACTAGAGACTAAGGAACCATCATTCCTACGGGAAAAACAGGGTTGGATTTCTCAAAGCCTCTGGGCACAACACTTTGATCGACTGATCAATACGTACCGTGTTTGGTGTGTATTTCTGTCTCAGGACATTTTATTGCATAGGTGGACATTGCTGGTCCATAGACACCGATCTCACAGAGAGCAGCACGGAGACTCAGCCTGAGCAAAGCTTGTTTGACACACTCATGTTTTCTGTAAGGCATTATCATGGCCTTCCTGCACTTGGGAACACAGAGAGCACCTCAGCCCTGAGCTTGGGGTCATTTTAAACAGCTGAATTGCCAACAAAAAGCACAAAGATGTGAAACTGAACAGATAATGTAAAAGACACTTGTTTACAGCATGAGCTGGAGCAGGAGGGAAGGGCACTGCCTGTTTCCGCTCAGCTGAGAACCTGCACGTGGGTGCCTCACACATTCTGCTGCTTCATGAGTGTTTGTGAATGACCACATCAGCCCCGTGAGTACTAATTTTGGGGCTACCAAAGAATGTCAGTGCATAGACCAATTCACAAATATGGAACCCACCAGTAGTGAGGATGGACTGTATTTATAATGAATTGATTACACTAATTTTCCTTAATGTTCTCTCCTCATTATAAAAATGTGACATTGAGAAAAAAATTTAAATAACCAAAAGTATGAAAAAATTCAAATCTATTCTCACTAACCGGAGACAATCATATTCTATTTCCATTCAGTCTTTATAATAATTTATTCTTTTTTTTTTTTTGAGATGGAGTCTCACTCTGTCGCCCAGGCTGGAGTACAATGGTGCAATCTCGGCTCATCACAATCTCCACCTCCTGAGTTCAAGTGTGATGGCTCATGCCTGTAATCTCAGCACTTTGGGAGGCCAACACTGCTGGATCAACTGAGGTCAGGAGTTCAAGACCAGCCTGGCCAACATGGCAAAACATTGTCTCTACTAAAAATACAAAAACTAGCTGGTGCCGTGGCACGTACCTGTAATCTCAGCTACTCAGGAGGCTGAGGCAAGAGAACCACTGTAACCTGTACTTTTACATATAAAGTTTATGGTGTATGTACAATTCTGTTTCCTATATTTTTTCACTTTATATCATGAGCTTATCATCGTTAAACCTCTTTAAAAACGTGTTTTTAGCACAACCAATTTTTAGTACTGAAATAAGAAATGACCATTGTAGGAAAACTTGAAATATAGGGGAAAGTACAGAGAAGAAAATGGAAATCACATCTGCCCCCACTTGGCCATGAAGAGGCAGCCAGCTGAGAAATGCCCATTTCTTATAGTGCTTTCCTACTACTAAAAGGATGTTAGTAATGATAGGTAACATTAGCTGAGTATTTACACTTACCAGGCAATTTGATGTCTATAAAATTTAAGCCCGTACATACCATGTTGTTACTCCTATTTCATAAACGCAAAACGTGGGAGCTTGGAAAGGTTGGTCAACTATTGAAACAAGAATTCGAACCCTGGCCCTGCTGGCTCTGATGTCTGTGCCCTTGGCCTCCACAGGCCATGTCATGCCTGACGCTAACGGGGTGCTGCGTCTTCAATGTTCTTGAAAAACAAAATGCTACATCCACCATGTGGGAGCCATCACTGGTTTAACCAGCTCACGATTATGTGGTACAGTGATCCCTCCATGCCTACGGGCTCCACGTGCTCAGAGTCAACTAAGAGCAGACCAAAGTATTTGCTAAAGAAGTGAAAATAGCAACACAACAACTAAAAATAATGTAAATGAAAAAAGAGTATGTCATGACAACTATTTACACAGCATTTATATTATACTCACTATTACGAGTAATCTGGAGATGCCGTAAAGTGCACAGGGGAATGTTGTGTAGGTCATACACAGAGGCACCACCAGTGCATCTGCAGGACCTGAGCATCCATGAATTTGGTACCCGTGGGGTGTTCAGAATCAACTCCCTGCAATAGTGTTATTCATAATTTTCAGTTTTATAAAGTTCAGTTGTACATCCGAATATAGTTGTACATAATTCTAGACTTCTCCATGTGGAAATTATTTTAAGACACTTGATACATAGTACAAAGTTTATTTTCCAAGTCTGTACCGCAGTGCCAATTTTCTGGTCTCTTTGACATTATTGAGCATTATTTTTTAGTTTTGACAGTTTAATAGGCAGAAAGTGTTATTACATTATTATTTTGTATATAACTTATTGAATGTTTTATAATCTTAACATATTACTCTTGTATGTATTTTGTAAGACGTAACCCTGATTCTTGATGCTATTGCAAAAGGTGCTGTTTTTCATTTCAATTTCCCACTGTTCATTGTCAGCATACAGAAACATAATTGTTTATAGTCTGACCTTAGTTTGCTATACAAGTTCTGCTACACTTTTTGTAGATTATTTTTTCTATATAGATAATCACATCACATGTGAATAAACAGTTTTATTTCTTCCATCACTATGTATGAATTTTACTAATTTTTCTTTCTTTACACCACTGGTTACAACCTCAGGCCCAGTGTTGAACAGAAAGCATTACCTTTGCTCTTGTCCTGATCTGTGGGAAAAAGCATGCATTCTTTCACCAAGGATGATGTTAGCTGCAGATTTTTCACAGATGCCTTTATTAGAGTAAGACAGGGCTTTCTATTCAGAATTTTCTGAGAATTTTTTAAAATCATGAAATGGTGTTGAATTTTGTCAAAACTTTTTCTGTATCTATTGAGATCATCATATGGCTTTTTCTTTTTCTAGTGATGCAGCATGTAAGTTGACATACAGAAATTCTTGATTTTTATCAAGCCAAATATGTATTTCACGAGGACATGAAAAGTATCTCTCATCATAATCATATTGCAATTATCCTAGAAATATGATGGTTTAACATTAGAAAATATAAGATCACTGGGGAGAAAAACAGGTATTAGTGATATCAACACACGATCAAAGGGAATGTTTGATGAATGTTGCAGATTGAATACCCTTATCTGAAATGCTTGGGACCAGAACAGTTTCAGATTTTAGATTTTTCAGATTTTGGAATATTTGCATTATAGCTACTGGTTAAGCGTTGCTAATCCAAAAATCCAACATTCGAAATGCTTCAGTGATGCATTTTCTTTGAGTATCATGTCTGTGCTCAAAAAGTTCACCATGTGGGAGCATTTCGATTGTTGAATTTTCAGATTTAGAGATGCTCAACCTGTACTCATTTTATTGTTTCAAAAGAACATTTCTTCAAAATCTAGTATTTGAAACTTTAATATTAGCTACTTAATTTTAAAAAAAGGTGCTCTCATTAAAAAGAGGGATGAAACTTGTCCCTTATCATCATTAATATTTAGTGATTTTTTTGGAAGTTCTGTTCAAATTAATAAGAAAAAGACACGGGAGACCCTACAGAAAAACAAATGAGTTGCAGGAACAAGAAATTCATAGGAGAAAGACCACTGATGAAAAACCACAGAACAGGTTCAATCTTGCCGACCATAAAGCAAATTCCATGTAAGATTATGTGATTGCATTCTCTGCCTATTAAATAGCCAAAATTTAAAAATTTTGGATATTAATCCAGTGACAACAGTGAAGTGAGGAAATCAGCACTCATATTGGTACAAAATTTTAGGGGAGAGGTTTTGCTGAGAGAAATAAGAGAAATGCTAAGTCAATGGATAGATGTACATTGGACTTCATCAAAATTAACCACCACTGCTCTTTGAAGGATGCTGTTCAGAAAAATTAAAAAGCAAGCTATCAATTAGGAGAAAATGTTTGCAAAACACATATCTAATGAAGACTTGATCAGAATTTATAAGGAACTCTTACAAATCAATAATGAGACAAACACTATGATTTAAAAAGGGAAGAAGGAAGAGATTTGAGCAGACACTTTACCAAAGAGGATATATCTGTACCTCTGAGATCATTCGTCATTACGGAAATGCAATTAAAATCACAATGAGACATCACTACATGCCTATTAGAATGACTAAAGTTCTGGTAAAGGCTAGCAGTTGGAACCCTCACACATTCCTGACAGAAATACAAAATGGTGCAGCTATTTTAGAAAACAGTTTGACATTTTCTTATGTTTAGTGACCATATCCACTTACCATACAATCTCACTCCAGGTATTTACCCAAGAGAAACAAAGACCCACACAAGAATGTCTATACTAACCTTATTCATAATAGTCCCAAAACTGAAAACACCCAGATATCCATCAACTGGTGAATGGATAAACAAACTGTGAAATGTGGTATAATCGGATATGACTCAGGAATTAATAGAAGCAAGATACTACCGTATATTGTACCTGCAAAGGCATTGTAAGAGCATTCTGCTAACTGGAGGAAGGCAGACATGAAACCCTGCATAGCGTATGATTCTATTAATACAGTATTCCGGAGGAGATAAACTATAGGGACAGATATTAGATCAGTGGTTTCCAGGGTCTCAAGTAGAAAGAGAGAATTTATTGCAAAAGACAGGAGTAAATTAGGGAGATTATGGACGTGTGTTCTCTACTGGCTGTGATCATCATGGTTACATGACTGTACACATTTGTCAAAACCCTAACTGTGCACTTTAAAGAGTGTTTTTTACTGTATATAAATTATATTTCAATAAACATATCCAAGGGAAAAGAACAGACCAAAATTCCAAATGTAACCCAATAGAGAAGTAAAAAACACTTCTCCAAATGTCTTAAAATTGTACCATCAGACATCTAGCCTTTGGACTATGGCTTTGGGTCTCCTGCGTCCTTATTAGAATGCAAACACCCTTACAGTGTGAGTCACATCCAAATTTTCTCTATTATTAATGCATCTGTCCCTTCAACTATGAGCAAAGCTAAGGGTGAGGGTTGCAGGGGAACAAGCATATCCGGGAAGGGGCCCTGACCACATTGGGCAGATGGAATTAGAGGCCTCAGGTGTGCACGGGAGGAGCCAACGAGGATGGCTGAAAGCCGTGGAAAGGGTCCCCCGTCCACCACCTCGGCTGTCCAAGCTCCACTCTGCTCGTGGAGTCTTCCTTCTGTCCTCAGTACCCTTCCCGCCACTGCAACACAGACAGTGTGAAAACGTCATCATGGTGTCACTGTCAACGGGTAATTACATGAATGCAGAAATATCCATGTGGATAACAGAGTCATAGTCTTCGAGTGCAAAGCCAATCCCCATTCTCAAGAGCTTCCACCATGTTCACCCAGACGTTAAGAGTGGACTCTATCAGAGAGGTCTCTCTCCCTGGGAGGCACTCCAGCATCTCATAACAGAAAGAAGAGACTTTGGCTTCTATTTTCTACTCAGGCCTTTTCTTGGCAGCACATTTCAGCAAATGTTGGTGTGTATTCTAGGAGGGTCTTGTACATTCAGGAGAGAAGCGCCCCTCTGCTAACACCGCAGGCCAGGGGCATCCTGCTCTCTGCTCAGCGCTCCAGAGGAAAGCCCTTTAACACTCAAGGGGCAGAGCTAAGCCAGAAAATCCCATTGCTAAAATGCACTCCCGGGACACTCACAGCAGAAGGTGTACATTTCAAACCGTGCAAAGAGCAGCAGCAGAGCCTTTCGAGATGCAGGAGCGAATGGACGCCACATCCTCCCCGGCTGGGCCTCTGCTCCGTTCAGGACGGCCCAGGCCATCCCCTCCTTTCTGGACTCTGGCTGAGGCTGCTCTGGTGTGAAGGAAGGAGGTCCTCATCGACCCCAGCTGCCTGGAATTGTTCTTTCAGAGCAAACTGTTCATTAGAGCATGTGAAAACCTTGTTTAAAATAGTTCCAAATGTCCTAATTTATTTTTGGGAAAGAGGCCCTTTTAGAAAACAGCTTCTGAAGAAGAGCCAATAACAGTTCAGCCGTGGATGTGGGGGCCGGGTGCTGGTCGCCGAAGACAGCATGCGGTCAGTGAAGGCCAAGAGAGGGCATAGGAGCCTCAGTGCCCAGGATGGGGGCAGCTTCAAGAGCCCAAGGCAATGGCTCCAGAATCCCAGCCACAGACCACGCAGGCAGTGGCTCTATCCCACGTCTATGGGGCCCGAGGCCAGAGAGGACAAGGGCAAACCTGAGCCCATTTTCTGTGAATGATTTCTGTGTGGGGTCTGAAGGACACTCAAACTCTAAACAACCCTTGGGACTGGGCCGACAACACTTTGTGGGAGAGGAGGGGAAGAAGTGGGGATGTGTTGTACTGAAATACAGTAAATGTCTACTAAAACCGTAAATTCATTTTATAACCTGAATTAAAGTATAGCAGACACATACCAAGACCCACGTACAAATCTATTTTAAAAAACAATAAAAATCTTCATACTAAATCCTGAACTTACCCTTTCTATCACTCAAACGTGCCACTTTACACAAACTTGTAAAAAGCATCGAACCAGCTAATTTTATCTTAACCATTTGCTGTTCAATTTCACTAGTGTGTCAAACATATGAGAGTGATGTATTTAAAAAGATAATAATCACTCGAAAAAGTGGTGTTTCTTTATATATTCTTCGAAATTCTTGAATATGCATTATTTTATTCCTATTAACATAAGCATATAGGATAATTCTTAGTTCTTATTTCATAATAAGGAAACTGAATCCCAGAAAAAAAATAATAAAAGATTTGCTCAATACAACTAAGTCATCGGCATAGTCAACACCAAAAGCCAGTTTCCCTAATGGCTAGCACTTTTGTTTCCCCGACACAACTTTGGGAATCAGTTCCCTGGATGGCTCTTCTGTACCTGTAAATGGTTATTCTGAAAACGGCTACTTTTCCAGCCACAGCTACAGACCGTTTTGTATTTTGTTTGTGCTTGTTGTAATTATCTAGACCTACTGGGCTAAAGTAATAGTAGCAAGTCATCCGAAGATGAAATGTGAACTGAAAAATGGGACTTGGAGCTAAGTCGTTCACTTAGAGCTAAAGAACACTGCAGACAGGTCGTTCACTCGGCTTCTTCCAGCCACGCCACAGTGCCTCTGCTCACCGTCACCCCATGTCCTCCGTCCTAGCCCTAGAGTCACCGGAGGAGCTTTGGTTTATGTCGCTGAGCTTGCTGGCCCTCCTCATGTACCTGGAGAAAAGAGAGGATTATCAAGGATGTGGCCAATGTGCAGCCCATTCCAGCTGAACATTCACACTCACCCAAATCCCTGGCCAGTCTCAGAATCCACGTGTGGAGAGAATGCCAAAGTTCCAGATAAACACCTGAACTGTCAGGGGCTTGCCTGAGCCGAAGCTGAACTTGATTGGGGTGTCTACCTGTCTACTGCTGTGTTATCTAATGTCCATCTCTTATTTGCCGGCAGAGAAGTTATGGGAATACTCCCAAGCACTATGATGAAAGTATTTTGTTGGGTTATATGCCTTGCTGAGCTGCAAAAGCCATATATCCTATTGACTCAGTGGGTTGGAACACTGCAGATGGCAAGGTGCAATTTGAGCTCACTCTCCAACACAGCCACTTGGTCAGATGCCCTCTTCCCTGGTGTCCAGCCGTATCAACCAACCAGGCCTGTTGAGTGCCAAGGGTAGGGGCCCTGACAGAGGGCCCCTGGTTTAGCATTCGTGTGTCAATCGGAGGAAATGGCTCGAGATGAGACGAGCTGGAAGGCATGCTCCCAATAAGGAAGAGTGTCATGCTAGTCATGCACACACTTGTCATTGGAGCACAGATGGCAGGTGGACTTCACTATCTTTTATCATTATTATCTTTTTAAATACATCATTCTCATATGTTTGACACACTAGTGAAATTGGGCAGCAAATGGTTAAGATAAAATTAGCTGGTTAGACGCTTTTGCAATAGTAAGTTGCAAGTTTGTGTTAGTCAAGAACATGAGAGGAATCCCTCTTTGTCTCCTCTGCCTTCTCTCTTCAGTGATTTAAGAAAGATGATGCGAGAAGCTGAGACCTGGGAGGATGATGCCATTTTGAAACAGGCATTGCCAAATATCCCAAACCAACTGTGCAAAGGAAGATTTGGCAGTTGGAAGTGCTGCAGAAAACTATCTGGGAGAGAAACAAAATGTAACCAGTGTGCGAGTTGTCCAAAGATTAAGGTAATTGCTATGCGAAAGGTCACTCAGATTCCATCTCCAGATGACTTGCTACTGTTGCTCTAGCCCAGTAGGTCTAGATAATTACAACAAGCCCAAATAAAATACAAAACGGGCTACAGTTGTGGCTGGAAAAGTAGCAACTTTCAGAATAACCATTTAAAGATACAGAAGAGCCAGCCAGGGAACTGATTCTCAAAGTTCCAGGAATGGAATCACCCAGGAAGCCTTGAAAATGCTAATCCCAGAACCGCATCTCCAGGATGCTGATTTAATTGTGGTGGATGGAGGTGTGGGCGTGGGATTTTTGAAAGCTCTCCAGGTGAGTTTAGAACACAGAGGATGTGGGGAAGCCCTGAGCAACCCAAGCCAGGCTGCAAAGCTGCTCCTGCCTGCGCAGAGGGTTCCGCAGGGAGCTAAAGCTGTGCGAAGCCCAAGGAACGTTAATGACTGTGCAGAAATACCCCAGGACAGCGCAAGGCTGGTCTTCAGTTCTGGGGCCATCTATTCAGACCCAGAAACGTTTTGGTCACAAGGTCAGACAATACGTGGCCCCACTTCACACATGCGAAGCCAGTACAGTTGGGAGCCACTGGCTCTCCAGAAAGATGCACGTGCAGCAGCATCACAACCAGCTCTGCCCCACCACAACTGTGTATGTGCAACCACAAGCCCTGGGGCTGGGCCTTTCCTGTGGAAGAGCCCTACCAAGCATCACACACTCACATACACACACACACACACACTCTTACACATGCTCACCCACACTCACACAGGGACACTCATGTACCAAACACACTCACATTCACCAGTGACACAGTCATGCTGACACAGTCACACACATTCACACTCAAACTCACAGTTTCACACTGACACAATCACACACACATGCTCACATGGATACACTCATGTACCAAACACACGTGCAAAACACATACCTCCACACAGGAAACTGTCGCATACATTTATACCCAGTCACAGTCACACTTATTCACACATCAGAGTCACACTCAGTCACACACACAGTCCCACTCAGTCACAGTCACACACAGTAACACAGCCACACTTACACATTCACACACATTTACACTCCATCACACAGTCATACATTCTCACAGTCACACTTGCACAGTTACACACACAGTCACACTCATTCACACATGGTCACACAATCACACACAGTCACACACATTTACACTTACAGTCAGACACACAGTCAGTCACACTTATTTTCCTCACACAGTCACACTCACACAATCACTCACACATGGTCACACAGTCACACTCACAGCCACACAGACATTCCCACTCAGTCACACTCACACATGGTCACACACATAGTCACACAGTCACACGCACTCACAATCACACACACACATCACAGTCACACACAGTTACACACACATTCTCATGTACAGTCACACAGTCACAGTCATGGTCACACAGTCATACACAGTCACACTCATGCTCATGTACACAGTCACACAGTCACACTCACACATGGTCACACACAGCCACATACATTCTCACATAGTCACACAGTCACACTCACACTGTCACACACACAGTCACAGTCACACACAGTCACACACACACAGTCCCACTCACACAGTCATACTCAAACACAGTCACACTCACACACAGTCACACTCACACATAGTCCCACTCTCACACAGTCATACACACAGTCACACTCACACACAATCCCACTCTCACACAGTCACACTCATGCTCATGTACATAGTTACACTCACAGTCACACTCACGCATGATCACACACAGTCACAGCCACACACATTCTCACAGTCACACAGTCACACTAACAGTCCCACTCAGTCACACACAGTCACACTCACACACAGTCCCACTCACACACAGTCATACTCACACACAGTCACACTCACACACAATCCCACTCTCTCACACACAGTCACACTCCACACACAGTCACACTCACACAGTCACACTCTCACACAGTCATACAGTCACTCTCACACAGTCCCACTCACATAGTCATACACACAGTCACACTCACACACAATCCCACTCTCACACACAGTCACTCATGCTCATGTACACAGTCATACTCAGTCACACTCACACATGGTCGCACACAGTCACACACAGCCACACACATTCTCACATAGTCACACACACTCACACACAGTCACACTCACACCGTCCCACTCACAGTCATACACACAGTCCCACTCACACACAATCCCACTCTCACACACAGTCACACTCATGCTCATGTACACAGTCACACTCACGCATGGTCGCACACAGTTACACACAGCCACGCACATTCTCACATAGTCACACAGTCACACTCACACACAGTCAGTCACACTCAGTCACACACACAGTCACACTCACAGTCTCACTCTCACACAGTCATACAGTCACACTCTCACAGTCCCACTCTCACACAGTCATACAGTCACACTCACACACAATCCCACTCTCTCACACACAGTCACACACAGCCACGCACATTCTCACATAGTCAGAGTCACACACAGTCACACTAACACAGTCACACTCAGTCACACACACACAGTCACACTCTCACAGTCCCACTCTCACACACAGTCATACAGTCACACTCACACACAATCCCACTCTCACACACAGTCACACTCAGTCACACACACACCTGTTAATCACCCTCGTCCGCCCTGGGGGGACAGCAGCTCTCCCGTTGGGGCCTAGGCCTGGGCCGCAGCAGGCCTGCCTGGCTGAGACTAGCATCTCCCAGAAATCCTGCAGAGCCGCCGCCCTCCTCATTTGCCAGCAGGCAGGGAACAGCGGCCTCGTGCTCTCTCTTCTCTCAGTCATTAGTCAGTTTTACCCAGTCCACCGTTTGGCACCTGTTTGCTCTTTCTCTTGATGAGAATCAAAGCCCATCGCCGTGAGAGGAGTAGGCCATCCCTTTCTAATTCTACGTGGACCATGACAAGTGGGCTCACAGAAGGAAATATCCCGAGAACCAATAATATGAGCCAGATCGCTGCAGCCAGCAGACCATCTTGACAGCCTGCCTTCCCCAGCTCCCATGAGGAGCTGCGGGCCTCCCTGGAGCTCAGAACAGAGCTCCTTGCAGCCCTGGTCAGCTTGGTCACAGCTGCAGAACCACGCACCGCCCCCCTCCTTCCACCAAATGCCACCTTTCACCTCCCTTGGTGTGCACCGTCTGGCACAGGTCAGGCCCAGGGGAACGCAGCTCCAGCCCCGTTCACACCACTCCTTGTCATCACAGGCTGTCCCACCCGGCTCGCAGAGAGATGTTTGGGGAAAACTTGGAAGTGTCAGCGTGTGAACTGGCAGGTTTTCTATCTTGTCCCAGTTCCTCGTGGCAGAGCTCGCTACTTCTGTGGCGGCACAACCTGGAAATGTGACGTGTGTCTCTGTTCTGGCCTTGGCCACAGCAGGGCTTGTCAACAGCCTAATAATGCCTCAGATTCCTTCCCTCTCCTACGAGGAAGAGTGGAGGCCCCAGAATCAGTGTTGGTCTCATCTCCCCAGAGACGAGTCACACGTCAGGAGAAGGAAGCAGGGAGAAGGAGAGAGGAAGGGGCCTGCCTGGCTGAGACCCGCACCAGGACCCATCAACGCTCCGGAGCTTACACAAAGGGCCTTTGCAGGAAGCTGTGGTGGAGGCCTGGGCCAGGACTCACAGCCATCCATGCCAGAAAGTTCTCAGTAGGGAAGCCTGCCTTTCATCCAGGACTCAGCTGAACCCTGCAGCAGGGAGCCTTTGTTGGGATTTTTGCTTACGCTGGAGAGTGGGCGATCCTGAGAGAGAACCACTTGAACCATCTTGTACCATACCAGGGCATACCTACCTCAAAGGGGTGTTGTACGGAGCTTAATTAATTAATGTTGCAAAGTGCTCTGGGCTCCTCGGATGAAAGGGAGCTCGAAAAGTGCAACGTATTATTATTATTAAAATGATATTTAGTATTGGCAGGCAGGCCAGATGCTGAATGCAGATAGGCCTCGATAAAAGATGGACCACAAAAGAGGGAAAGTTAATAAGGGTGTTTCGGGCATGCTGCTAATAGTTTCACTGAAATTGCTTCTCACTCCTGTGATGATGACTTGAGCAGAGATAGGATCTTAACTGCTTTGCAGAACCAAAGGGTATTTCCATGGCGGGCGTTTTGAGGACCCGGAGACTGGTACAAAACAACAAATGCCCAACCTGGCCCCGCCTTCCCTTGCAAAAGATGAAATTGCCCATCTCTGAACTAAAGCCATCCTGCTGCAAGCCAGGGAAGCCAGACTCGGATAGATTTGGTATTTTCAGATGACGAAGAAACAGCTTAATATGCTACTAGGGCCTCATCCGGTAAGCAACATGCTGAGGTTGGGTGCTGATTTGAGAAAATAAGGGAAGGAACGAAGAGTTAAAACGGTGTGTGGAGCGACTTAAGTAGTGGCAATCCCTGACAGCATAGTCGAAAGCCCGACCCCGCAGTGCCAGCTACAGACAGAGGTGCCGGCAGAGCAAGTCCCAACACGCGCGTCTTTGTTAAAGCTTTTTTAAAACACAGAAGTTAACTGTCTCCTGAAATATGTTGGGGGTTTAAAAGTGCCACTGCCGACAAAAAGTAATTTTTTAAAGTCCTGGCACACGATGACACTTGGTAATGTGTATTTTTTTTGTTCCAGGAAAAAAAAAAAAAGGACAAGCAGTGATTCAAACACCTTCTCTGCACACAGTGAAGTGTTAACCTCTACGTTCTGGGGGATCATTAGGCTATTTTTACTCCCTAAATTCATGGCATTTTAGAGGTCATCTAGTGTATGCTTCAAATGAAGAAATAGGCCCAGAGAGATAAAAATTTCTTAACCAAGGCTATGTATCTAATCAATGATTTAGAACTGGAATATAACCAGTTCTTTGTTAACTGGAATATAACTAGAGGTCTTTGAGGGGCCCCCGAATACAAATTTGAAGAAAGCCTCCTGTGCTCTGTTAATTGCCAAATAAAGGACAGTCCCCTGGGAATGGAGGCCCTGTCCAGCCACGTAAGTGGGTCAGAGTGACAGGCACTGCGTCCGCGTGGCTCTTGGGCTGCAGGGGCTTCCACACACATCGCTCCTAGGATCTTGACTTCCACCCTGGAGAGAAGGTGCAGTTCCGCTAGTTTTGCCCACCAGGACTCCAAGCTTCGAACCCTCTAAGTGACTTGTTAAAGGACAGAAACACGACTAGGATCTACTGGCCCCCACCTCAGTGTTTGGTGGTGGGTTTTTGCCGTCGTTCTTGTCTGCCACCATCTCCCCATCTTTCTCATGCTGTGCTAAGCAGTTCTCCAGTTGTTAAAGTTGTAAGTTACTTGATAGCAAGGGTGGGATTTATGTTCTCTGGTATTCTCTGTAGTGACTGGCAAAGTTAACACCTACATGTATTGCTTTTATACCCAGCTCTGTAGGAATTTTTCTATTTGCTTGTACACATATGTAGAAATGCAGGAGTGAAAGTTTTGTTCTTAGGTGTACAATCCTCCAAAGTGAAAACTGTGAGTGGAATTTTGGGGGGAAATGAATATAAGTAAAATTAAGTTACATATAAATATTCACAAGTAGACTAAGACATCAGAAAGGGACCTTCAGTTTCGGCCAGTTCACCCCTCCTTTGTGGAAGTAAAGTGAGGATTCACAGAGCCAGTGACTGGCATCAGGCTGCATTCCATCACTGGCAGGGGAAGGACCAGCAGTCAGGTGCCCAGGCACCAAGTCTACTGTCCTTAGAAGGCAGCAAGGAACCATTCATGTCTCAGTGGAAATGCTGAGCTTTAAGAAGTGAAAAAAAGAAGAGAAAGAAACAATTCAAACTTTCTAGAAAAGTGAGGAAAAGAAGATATTAAATATCAAAGTGTCTCCCATTGGAAGAGTGATCACTGGAATTTCTGGTGAGTCTCTTATTTTACCAACAATAGCAAAAGTTTATGTTTTCTTGAATGACAACATCTCAAGAGATTTGGCAATGGATACAAATCCAGAGATCTGAAATCCAGTTGTATTCTTATCTCTGTCATCACTTCTTCCTGACTTCCAGATGGTGAGATGTCGAAAACCCCGGGCCACTTCTCAAACTAAGGTCAGTTCTGCGTCATGAATGTCATGAGGGATACTTCATTCGACAGAGTCGATATGCTGCTCCCATATTTGCCAGAAGTGGAATGTTTGTACTCAAAGTCATGTTTCTTCAACACAACTTTCTGACAGAAGTGTGATCATCACATGCAGGTATCTATACATATGTATTTTGCCTCAAGATAATCATGAAGATCATGATGGCAATGACCCGATCATAGGTGCATAATCCTTCAAAAGCACATATTTAAAAGACATAACAACTCAACATATGAAATGTTTAGGACCATTTTAAAATTTGACCCCACAGCTCAATGTCTCAGGGCAGATGTCTAACTGCAGGAGTGGATTGACGTCTAACCTCAGGCGCAGACGGCACTCACTGAAGACCCCTCACCTCCTGTTGCCCACCCTCTCCAGACCCTACAGTGGGCTTCCTGCACCTTCCTTTAGTCATCATTTGCTGATTTTAGAACTTTGGGTGAATGACTGACTTTTCAAAATGGACAGGCAGAGATGGCCAGAGCAGGAAGACACACTGGACCATGCCAGAAGCAAAGATTTAACACACATTCCTAAATCTGTCATCAGTCACTCTACCCCATCTCAACAGGGCTTGCACATTCTATGATAAGGGTGATGGAGACTGATGGAGAAGCTCCGGATTTTCTGTTTTCTTCTGGAAGAAGGATGACTTTAATTCCAACAAGCCCAAAAAGTGCTTTCAGCAATAAAAGGGGTCACGAAACTCAGAAGAAAGTCCAAAATTTCAGCAAAATTTAATTGGAATTAAAGTCAGAAATTAAATTTGAATTCAATTGCTAAAGAAAATCCAAAATTTTAGCTAAAAGCAAAGGAAACCTGTCCATAGTGAACATTTTAACTAAAAACCTGCTTCATCTAGTTTAAAACCATTATATCAATTTCTAAGAACTCAGCATTTATTTCCATCCTGAATTACCCACGCTATTTTTGGTGTGTTCATCGTTCTGCATGTTTATGTTCTTTAAGTCCTAATCAATCTCTTAACAACACAGAGAACAGCCATGGGGTATGAATTAATCCATAGTCCAGAAAACCCTGATCACTTAGAGAACGATGCTTCATTTTCCGAACCACATTGAGACTCCCACGACCTCTCTGTTGCCTATCTGATGTAAATGTTTGTTTCAATCAGAGCCTGGGGAGAGAGCGAATGAAACTTATCAGCTAGTTGTGGTTTATTGGTGCTCTGATTAAAGCTTTAATGGTAGTAAAATATCTGACAAAAATTAAAGATAGTCCCTTCACTTTGGAAATGAAATCATACGTATAATTTTGCCAAAGCAGAAAATGAAGGACATTACTGCTGGAAAGCAGAAGATCCCAGGACTTGGCAACTAAAAGCAAATGTAGCCTCTGGGTGCAGCCAGACAGAGCAAACCAGTGGTAGAACAAACACTGGAGGCTTTGGGGAAGCCTGAGTACAGGTTAGATAACAGGTGAGAACAGAGTTTCTGTGTTAGGTGTGTGCCATTGTGGGAGTGAGGAAAACACCCTTGTATTTTAGAGATGCATATTGAAGTAATGAGAGACAAGTTATCATTATGTCTCAATTTTCTCTAAAATGCTTAAGTAGAGAAATAGCTGATGCAAAGATGGCAACATTTTATTAAATGCCAGTCATAGATACCTTGATATTTAATTTCTTCTTT
>PVKP010015731.1:0-21325 GCA_004027715.1 Plecturocebus donacophilus | reverse complement strand
AGGTGATCCACCCGCCTCGGCTTCCCAAAGTGCTGGGATTTCAGGTGTTAGCTACCGCACCCAGCCAATTTTTTCTTAATAAGAAGAATTAATATCCAGTTTACAAAAATGGGAAGGTGCTCTGTGCATTCTCTGAAACACGGAGTAACAACACTGGTCTTTGAGGACCAACAAAGAAACGGAATCTGAGTGACCGTGCCTCCCACCAACCTGGAAACAACACAATTCTCATCTGTGTTTTTTCATGAGCTTTATAGGCCTTTAAGTATTTGTCAGTCAAATATCCTTTATTAAAATTATAGGAACAAAAGTAACAACTGGTTGATATTCAGAGTGTGGGTTAAAATGCTTACAGTCTAATGACCTGGGAATGGTATCTGTGGGACCTGTCTGCATTCAAAACCATTCGTTTCATGGAAAATAAATGCTCTGACTTTTGATGATGGTGTCTCCCACCCAGCTAACTAATAAGCAAGTTCCGCTCATCGATCTTCTAATATATTTTATTTATTTATTTTACTTTTATTTATTTGAGACGGAGTCTCACTCTGTTGCCCAGGCTGGAGTGCAATTGTGCAATCTCGGCTCACCGTAACATCCACCTCCCAGATTCAGCCTCCTTAGTAGCTGAGACTACAGGTGCAAGCCACCACACCTGGCTAAATTTTTTGTATTTTTAGTAGAGACAGGGTTTCATCATACTGGCCAGGCTGGTTTCAAATTCCTGACCTCGTGATCCACTCGCCTCGACCTCCCAAAGTGCTAGGATTATAGGCATGAGCCACCACACCCGGCCTAATAAATTTTATAAACCAAGCCCCTCTTGTCATCCTGGTCACTGTTACCTGGAGGCGCACTTCATCCTTCCTCTTCTAGTCTACCTCATAGATACATAGCACATCTTTCCCCTACCCTTCTTTCTCTATTTCATTATGTTACCCTTAATGAGCACCACATAGGAATAAACTTCCAAAATGCTAATTTGTCCTCATCAATTATCTATGTAAAAACCTTTGTGTGTGTGTGTGAGATGGAGTCTTACTCCGTCACCCAGGTTGGAGTGCAGTGCTGCCATCTCGGCTCACTACAGTCTCTGCCTCCCAATTCTCCTGCCAAGTAGCTGGGACTACAGGCTCCCCACCACCACTCCCAACTAATTTTTTTGTATTTTTAGTAGAGATGTGTTTTCACCATATTGGCCAGACTGGTCTTGAACTCCTGATCTCAGGTGATCCACCCAACCCGGCCTGCCAAAGTGCCAGGATTACAGGTGTGAGCCACCACGCCCAGCCTAAAAACTATCTTTCAAAGACACCCCCATCCCAGAGGCTCAACTCAACCATGCTGCCTCATCCAGTACAATTTAGAGAAAATCCAGATCCAGTCCCTCTAAACCAAGGTGGTCCAGGAGAGAGCAAGTCTTGTGAGGTATAAGGATGGTACTGATGAAGGGGGCATTGACTGAGCATTGATTAACAATGCTGGGGCATTCCAGAAATATGGATCAGTGAGAACAGAAGTACAACGGGGTAAGCTGAAGTAGACCCACGTGAGGAAGGAAGAGTGCTTCAACTTGGTTTCCATGTGAGCTCCAAATGGGGTAGAAATGTGGGCAGGGTGCTGGAAAAGGCTATGTCTAAGTAAGACAATAACAGAAAAATATTGATTTTTGCCATTATTTCTTTATTTTTAATGTTGTGGGTACATAGTAGGTGTATACACTATATGAGCTACACGAGCTATTTTGATACAGGTATACAATGCATAATAATCACATATGGGTATAAGGTGTATGCATCACCTCAAGAATTTAACCTTTCTTGTTTCTGTTTGTAAGAATTTATCCTTACAAATGACCCGTGTACTCTTTCAGTTATTTTTGAATGTACAATAAATTATTATTGACTATGGTCACCGCGCTGTGCTATGAAACACTAGATCTCATTCATTCTCTCTACCGGCATTTTTGTGCTCATTAGCCACCCCAACTCCTGCTTCACTTCCTGGTGCAGGCACTTACTGCCTCACTACTGCCCTGGCCACACACGCTTGTGTCATTCCCAGGCCTGAGTTTTACCACGTTTCTGAATCTTATCCATGTCACTCCCAACTTAGTTACCCAGGTAGGCACACACACACTCATGCACACACACCCGGCTCCCGTCTGTCCTTGGCGAACATCTGTTCACCCCTAGTAATTTCACTACAGTCTTTCCCAGGACCCTTCCCTGTACCCCCTTTGCCTCCCAGGACCCTTCCCGGTACCCCCCTTGCCCTGCACTGCTCCCCTGTGTTCTCCCAGAACTGTGCGCACCCCTCTGTCCAGAACCCAGGCCCATCCTGAAATACGTTCATGTGTGTCTACACCTCCTCCCTCCTCAAACAAGTTTCATTTTTTTATTCATGTCCACACCACCCACATGTAATTACAGAGTTAGTACACAGCAAATGTTCTCCTAAACTGAAGTAAAAATGAGCTCCTGAAATGTTTTCCTAAAAATTATTTCAATGAAATAGAAAATAAATACATGTTTACAATGTACTGTGGCCATGTAATGCAGAGAGGCTTTTCATAGCGCTCAACTTCCACCAAGAAGGCCTTTGTTTGAAGTCCAATATTTCCTTTCTTTTTTAGGGGGGGATGGAGTCTTGCTCTGTCTCCCAGGATGGAGTACAATGGCACACTCTCAGCTCACTGCAACCTCCACCTCCGGAGTTCAAATGATTCTTCCACCTCAACCTCCCGAGTAGCTGGGACTACAGGCGTGTGCCACCATATCAGCTATTTTTTTTTATATTTTCAGTAAAGACAGGGTTTCACTGTGCTGTTCAGACTGGTCTTGAACTCCTGACCTCGTGATCTACCCGCCTCAGCCTCCCGAAGTGCTGGGATGGGATTACAAGTGTGAGCCACCACACCTGACCCCCAAATATTTCATTTTTAATTTTAGTTGGTTTCTTCATGACCTCACAGATGTCACAAAAATTAGGCAGGACCTACGAGATTTAAGATCTTACTAAATAGTTATAGGTAGAAATATGCATAGATTTTAATCAGATTAGATCATCTGGCCATGTATTTTGGTTTAATGTCACACTTAGATTCCTTGCTCTTTTTTGAAAAATGAGGTGAGATGACAAGTGTCTAGAGGTACTAATTTCTGCCATGTCACTAAACCAGTGTCCAAGGCCACGAGTGATGCTGGTGCATGTTTTACCAACCCAGAGGCTGAGATGGGTTTGCCTCCATAGTCTCGGCTTTTAAATTTTCTCTGCTTCAGTGAGATGTCCTTAGGAGACAAGCCCAGAATTCTGACACCTTTTAAAAGGGAGTCGCACCTTCCTTATCATCTGTGATTGTATGTTGGAAATACCAATAATGTTTCTGTTGATTATTCTGGAAATCTATGTGTCTACTGATCACCTGGCTCTTTTAAATACATCATTACTATTTATTGTATGTGTGGTGACTTTTGTCTGTATTTGCCAAAGGTGTCAAATCAATGATTTAAATCTTTTTTGAATAACTTTAGTTTTGCATATGCCTGACTTGTGTTTGCTTGGTTGTCAAACTAAGCTGTCCATTAAAGTTTCGGTTTCCTTCTGTATTATTTGAAGACTTCTCTACAACACCTCCCCAGTCCATCGTCTTTTTATTTCTACTCTGTAAGCTCCACTAAACCGTAAGTGTACAGGGTCAGGGCTGCGGTGGCTTAGGAATGCTTAATGAGAGCCTGCTGCTGAATGTGTTTACTACCATTGCTTTACTTTTCCTCTTGAAAATTAGTATTATGCATAATATAATCATATAAATTGAAATAACGTTAAAATATTGAGTTAAAACATCATGACTATACAAGGTTCTTATATGTATATTTCAAGTTACAGACTTTTGGATAGATGAGTTTGATGAGCATAAAATCCTGGACATTATGTGGGTTAGATTCTCTTCTTAAGTCAACACCAGCAATCCCTGTGTCTGGGAGGGATTGCTGGTGTTGACTTAAGAAGAGAATCTAACCCACATAATGTCCAGCAATCCCTGTACCTGGAGGCCCTCATGACTCCCAGGCCATCTCTCCGTCTCCTGATTTCTCGTCCATGGTACGCTTTCCATGCTGTCTTGTCTAAGTTCTAAGGCTCTGGAGCCTCTTGTTCCATGGTAGTGATCTTAAAGTCAAGCACCCCTGGGGACTTTCCTCTCACTAGATCTAACTGTAAACTCTGAGTATCCAGTGATAAATCAGTGCATTTTCTTCTATACCTTCTCATATCAACTTTGAATCAGGTTAACTCCAAAATTGTACTGTAATGCCTACCTGTATTTCCCCACTATTTAGTATGATGGTTTCTGAAGAATTCTCCTCTTGTGACCCTCAGTCTTGCCACCAGGATACCTGGAGCCTCCCATCCTCTCCTGGGATCTTTGTAAATATCCCAGGAGATATTTACAAAGTGTGTGAGTGTGTGGGGCTAGACTTGAATATGCAAACTATTCTTATCAGCTTACGGTACCCTTGTTGAGGACAGGTTTATGATGTATTCATAAGATGAAAGAACCTTTTCCCTAAGCAACTGCATTCTAAACCAGCTTGAGATATTTCCATTGATTGTAAAAGCTGTGAGATAAAGCATGCTTGCTGTGGGAAACCCAAGGACAAGGTCAAGTATTTTGAGATCTCTAAAGAAGAATAAATGTCCTCATCTTATTTTCACTGCCTCCGGTTAACACTGAGTGAATGCTCACAGGGGCCACTTTGCAGAGCGTCTTCCCAGAATAACCTGCTGCACGGTGGCATGGCTTGCAACATGAGCTATCTTCCAGCCTCCCCGCACTCACAGGCACAGCAAGATGCACTCTCAGTACACGCTAAATGGACATCTTGGCCCAGGAAATGGCCACGTCAGCAGCAGCCGCAGCTTCTTTGATGGTGAAGGGCAATGATACAGGTGGAGTTGGAGGCAGGAAGCAGATGGTCCCCTAAACTCCCAGCATGCTTCGGCGCCCTGTGGGATTGATGTCCGTTTCCTCATTCTGATGATTTCCCTTTTGATGGCCTCTCCCTTTGGTCTATTTGGAGGCCTGTTTCCCATACACCAGATGTCTCACTATATCTTGGGTAACTGTAACTATTTGAGGAATTTCAAGAAAACGCCAGCTCATTAGTGACTGAGAGTACTTGACATTCTCTCTGATAAAGGCCAGTTTGTCAAGGAGCTTTAAATTCAGAAACATGTAGCACAAAAGAGGACCCAATTTGAAAAAAATCGAAATGTAATCCAAATCTGAATCATGGACCTAGGACCACAGAAAGTCATGATGTTTTGTACTCAATTGGGCTTTCATACCATGTGATCCTATCCTTCTATTTTTCATAGATATCAAAGTGATGACTGGATTCACAGACCCCTAAAGTAGAAGAGTAAAATCTTTATTGAATGGGAATTCTGGAGGAAGACTCATTCTAACCAGCAA
Organism: Plecturocebus donacophilus; assembly: GCA_004027715.1. Taxonomy (NCBI): domain Eukaryota; kingdom Metazoa; phylum Chordata; class Mammalia; order Primates; family Pitheciidae; genus Plecturocebus; species Plecturocebus donacophilus. The sequence continues at coordinate 15,849 of PVKP010015731.1, read as the reverse complement.
AATACCACATTTACCCAAAAATCACCAGAAAAAGCCCTTTTATTCCTCTCCTATCGCTCTCCATGAGCAGGACTTGGCAAGTGGAATTTAAATGACTTTTCTTGTTTGAGACCCTGCAGTTCCACCCAAAGTTGTTGTTTCAAAGCTCAGTGACCATTACCTATGAGTCCATCATGGTGCCAACATCTATGTTTTCTGCCTCGGGAGACTACTGTGAAATACAATGCTCAGTGGCGTGGCTTGCAGCATGGGCTATCTCATGTTGGTATCCCACATCTACATACATGGTGCCTTCGCGACGCTCCTTCTCAGTGATGACCCAGGATGTGAATGGTCAAGAGCATTGTTACTTGAATGCCTGGTTAGCTAAACAATGAATAAAGGATACAAGGGTCTTCATTATTCTGGCTAAAGTTGTAATGACTCCAGGAAAGCAGTTGCCAATACCATTTTTTAAGTGTATTTGCTCTTGCATTTTAAAAGAGAACATGTCACAATGGTGATCATATTGCACCTGACAGAGTGCCTGCAGCTGGATGGAAGAAAACCTAAAGGGCAAATTTAGCCTGGAATAAAAAAGCAGCATAAGACTTTCTCTGTCCTTAACAAGAATATTATCAAATCATCCCTCAAAGAAACCATCTACTCCTTACTTCAAATTAATCCAGAAAAGAATTTGACCACTATGCATGATACAGTCAATAATTATTTAAAATACATCAGACACCTGCTGACATTTAGCACCAATCCACAAGAAAGTTGAGACCATGGCGTTCAGGCGAGTCCACCAGGGATCAGAGCCAGCTCCCTGACTTTCTAGTCTGTAATTTGGGGAAAGTTCTTGAATGTTTCTAAGTCTCAGTTTCCTCATCTGTAGAACAGGGATAACAACTGTACTCAAAATGTAGGATCCTCATGACAATTTAGAGCCACTACCTCTTCACACAGTGGTGTCAGCAAATGTTGGCTGCCATCACAGTTTTTGGTATCTCACATCTACATGCATGATGCCTTTGTGAAGCTCTTTCTCAGCGATGACCCAGGATGTGAATGGTCAAGAGCATTGTTACACAAAAACCTGGTTGGCTGAACAATGAATAAAGGGTACAAGGGTCTTCATTGTTCTGGAGGAAAGTGGCCTATGGCAGGATTTTGCATTAGTCCATGTTCCACGTTGATGCTTTTGTGAATTGACCAGATGAAGGCCTAGAAGACATGTCCTTGAGTGGAGAAAACTCTTCTAAGCTGGAAGGTCACATTCATTTAGAGGCGTGGGGTGCTTGCTGTGCCGCCCTTAAATGCTGATACAACCCTGAAAATCAATGAAGAAAAGATACAGCAGTCAGACCAGCCTGGAATTTTAAAATAAAGTATGCTCAACCGAACCGCAGCTGACACACAAAGTTAGGAAAGGCACCAATGAAATCAATGATGAATCAAGATTCAACTGTCTCTGGAAAAGCTGGGATAAGCACTTGAGAGTGTGCCTGCAATTCAACTGGAAGGAAGGTGAAAACCCTGCCCTTGAAATTATACATCAGTTACCAACAACTGGAGTCAAGAAGCCTCATCTACCTCAATCTCTTAAACAAACAACAATCTGGAGTTTGTAGTTGAATGACAAATTCAAGAAGCCTACATGGAGATACATATCACATCATGAAAGGCTGAACAACATAGGCACAATCAGCCGTAACATGTAAAAGTTCAGACAAAACCATGAACTAAAGCCACCACTCATTTTAGACTGACATTCAAAAGCTCTGCTCAAGTCTGAATGCTTTATTCTAAACGAGGTGGCACGCAGTCCAGATGCACCAAAGGGCAGCTAACGAGACAGAGAGGGGCCCGCAACCGTTTGCTGACCCACTCCTGCTGTCATAGCCAACACTGGCTATGCCCAAACATGTGCCGAATGCAAGTGGCATGTTCACATAGGTGCTCTTTTTTTCTGGTTTGCTTTGAGACAGAATCTCACTGTTTCCCAGGCTGGAGTGCAGTGGTGCTATCTTGGCTCACTGCAACCTCTGCCTCCCTGGTTCAAGCGATTCTCCAGCCTCAGCCTCCCAAGTAGCTGGGATTACAGGTGTGCACCACCAAGCCCAGCTAATTTTTGTATATTTAGTAGAAACGGGGTTTCGCCATGTTGGCCAGGCTGGTGGTCTCAAACTCCTGATAGGTGATCCGCCAGCCTCAGTCTCCCAAAGTGCTGGGATTACAAGTGTGAGCCACTGCGCCCAGCCCACATAGGTGTCCTTGATTTATATTCAGAACAACCTTGTGAGGAGGGATTTTTGTTCTCGTTTTTGCAAGTGAGAAAATACAGGCTCGTAATCAACCTCAAAAGTGTTAATGAACACACTCAATCTCATGCAGCTAGAACGTCTCAGCTTCAAGTCAGACTCCAAAATCCAAATCATTTCCATTGTGAAAAGTATTCACAGACAATGAGAATGGCTGTAGGAGACTGGGAAGGCAACACTTGGGTGGAATGGAGTCTCACTAACTTTCTCCGAATTTTGGTACTTTTTGTGTTGCTCTAAGACAAAGAACTAGAAGAACTATTACATAGAAATGAAAGAAGACACGTTTGAACACAACATAAGGAAGCACAGCACAATCTAGCTAGACCAAAATGCAGTGGCTGTGTGACCACGTGGCCAGTGTCCATCACAGGAGGGGCGGGATCAGAGCTGGCCACTGGCCAAAGTCATCCCGGCATTCACCCTGCGTGACCACGACGGAGATTGTGTGACTTCTGAGACCCTTCCAACCCTCCTGGTTCCATCCCAAATCTCACAGACTCTAAGGGATGGTGTCTTTTTCACCTTCATATCCTCCACGGTCAGCACATGGCCTAGAACCTAATGGGCATGTAATAGTCTTTTTGCAATTAATGAATGAATTGAATAATCGGAACTATGGCTCTTTTATCCATGGAGACTGTCCACACCTTGGTAAAGAAAGTAAATCTTTGTAAAATGTTATTTTACAGATTTTTTTTTTAAAAAGCTACGATCGCAGCAATATTTTTTTTAAAAAAGCCATGTTTCTCCTTTTACCCATGTCCTCATGCCTCAGATTTTATTAAGGACCCCTCTCCTGTATGTCAATCATTGTTATTTTTTATTAAAATATATTTTGGTATCACTTTAAGTTTTCTTCTGGAAAACTTAAATAATGGGTTTTTGGAAAGAACAGATCTGGCTTCCGCAGGAAGAGCGCACAGAGCAGACAGATTTGGTTGGGACATGTGGGAGAGAAGACCAGCATTCTCGGGCGCGCAGGAATGCAGGGGCTGTTGGCGTGTCTTGGTGTGGGGTCCTGGGGAAGTCGGGGAGGGAAGATGTCTGTGGGGGCCTGTGAGCCGCTGCCCTCCCGGCAGCCTGACCTCCTCTGCAACCGCCTCTCCTCACCTCGCCCTGCACTGGGGGACACAGAAGCCTGCCCTACAGTCCTCCTCTCACTTACCTCACTTCCTTGGTGCCTCTGCATTCCTGACTCTTCTAAGACATACATGTCACTCAAGAGCAGGAAGGTTCATTTAGGGGTGATGAGGAAGTGAGAGGAAAGAAAGGGAGTCCCATCAAGAAGGAAATGCCGCAATAGCATCCAAACAGCGGGAGAGGCTGATAGAGGGATAGTCCTTTCACTATGACATGTCAAGAGAAAGAATCCACCCCAATAGCTACGGCCAAGAAGTATGAGGGCCCCCTACAACTGAGCTGGGCTTCAAGGAGCAAACCAGGCACTCAGGGCTGACATGGTCCATGAGTGTCTTCTCCCTTCCCACCCTCCCCAGGACCCCACACCAAGGGCACACGCTGGGTGGGAGCTGGGGGAACTCGGCGGGGCTGAGCCTGCAGAAGTTAGTGACTCTACCTTGGAAGGGACTGTGATGGCAGCCCCAACAGAGACAGCCCCTGCGCCATGACACGCAAGAACACAACTCCACAGCTAATGCAAGGAACAAGAGGCACTGACTGGGACGGCCCCTGCGCCATGAAATGAAAGGCTGCAACTCCAGGGCCATCACAAGGAACACAGCAGAGACCTGGGGATTATCCACTAACATAATTTAACTTGAAAAGTTACATTTGTGCAGCCCTTCTACAATGACCTTGGTCAATATGTACAGAATTCTGCTTTACAAAATGCCTCTCTTGGTGTTTCCTTTAAAAACCTTTTCAAGCACCAATAAGCATTTGCTTACAGCTTGTTAACTACTCAAAGAAATCAGGCAGAGAGATTTTTAATGTTTTAGTAGCTGATGTTGATTGAAAATCAATCAGAAATTAGGGTAGGATTTCCATCTCTGAGAGGATTGCATAAGTCAATAGAGAAATGCGTTTAGATTTTGGAAGATTCCATTTTCAGACAACTTTTGCGATGACATCATCTCCATGAAGTCAACACTTGAGTCATAAATTAGCACCTAAAAATAGAAAATCCCTAACCAAGCCATCCAGTCCTATCGGGACTTTCGTGCATCTTCTAAAACAGGAGCAGCACTGAGGCTACTTCAGGTGAGCAAAACGACCTCTGAATGAGCAGTGAAGCGTGAAGTCACCTCTGCTGCAGTGGAAAAGCGCTCCATGCTGATTAGTCCTTTCATCCTCCTTCCCAGCCACAGGCCACAGTCGGCAGAGGCCTCCATCCCACAGGAGGGACGTTCTCACAGAGAATCCTTACACAGCTGCAGGACATACCCGAGAGCCAGGCTGGGTCTTGCAAGGTAGAGCCAACCCACGCCCTGCCAGCCCTCAGGGGCAGTGTGCCCAGGCAAGAAGCTTCCAGGGTGGCACCCGTGCCTCGGCTCCCATGCTGACTCAGCAGCATTGCGGGAGTGAAGAGTGGAGCTGGGCTTCTTCTCGCCCCTCCTGCCCAACTGCAGCCTTCTAAAGCCCTGCTTCCCCTAATGCCTCAGGATCCACCGTAGACCTGGCAACCAACCAGGCCAGGCTTCAGCTTGCGTTTATGGTGTGACTATCACAGGCAGGCACAATGCTAGGCACCATGACAAAACCAAAGCTTCCCCTTCAAAATCCACCTCAAAAGGTCATTCACAAATAAATTAGCCTCCTCCCGGAAGTCATCCAGACCACAGTCATGAAGGAAACGGCAAGGGCTGAGGACACTGGAGAAGGTGACTGTGGGTCTGCAGCTTGGAGGTGGGGAAGGCTTCACAGAAGCACCGCAGCTCCCGACAAAGAGAGGGCAGGTGCAGAGTGCAGCAGGGCCCGGCCACGGCTCGCCCCAAACAGGAGTCGCATGCATTTGTTGCTCTCCTGTTTCTGCCTCTATGTCCCTCTGCGTTAGAGGTAAGGGACATAGTTAGAGGTAGAAACATGGCAGCTGTGCCAGCCTCAAAGAAGTCCTTTCCTGGAGCAAAGTTTCCTCTCCTGTGAATTCCACAGCCGCATTCTGTGAAAGATGGGCTCCTGAGCAGAGAAGTGACCCAAGAGCAGACAGATCCAAGGAGGAAGAGCCTCTGACTGCCTTGAAGGGGACACGTAGCTCCCAAGTCACTGTGCACTGATGCCCTGTCTGCACACGCTTTCCAAAGCCATGACTCCCCTCCAGCCAAAAACACCACCAATCAGTCAAGTGTGTCTTGAGCCCCAGATAACACAGGAACGGCAGACCACTGGGGTCAGACAATCACACAGGTACTTCATTGCTTGGTTGGGTTAATTATATTGCTTAAGGAGGTTTCAGCAAGAGAAGTCACAAAACCAGCCGCGGGGATGCCAAAAGGCATCAGAAAAGGGATCCGTCATGGGAATTATGGTTAGGACACAATTTTTATTGCCTAGTAAGAGTGACAGATACTTCAGGAAACACAATAGAGCTGCAGGGACTCTCTATGTCACTCTAATAGGCCACGGCCCACTGGGGTGGGAGCAGTTCCGATCGCTGAACAGGAGGTGGAGAGGGTCAGACTTCAGTTCCAGTTTGAGAGTGCATGCATCATCTTGCACCATTAACCGTAAACCTTAGCACTTTTTTTTTTAAACAAAAGTATGGAAGCACACACAGAAACGTCAGCTGCTTTTGTTGTTGCTGATGTTATTTTGGTTTAATTTGGTTGTGTCCTGGCTCAAAAGCAACACTTGGTTTTGGCGGAAAAATGAAGTTGGACTCCATAGGACACATGTCATGGCTGCACTTTTAACATTTCAATAAGTAATTCAATGTTTTCACCAAAATATGTAGAAAAACAAAAAAGACATTCAAAATGTCACAATGGCTAGGCTAATTTCCTATCAACAGCAGCCCTTTCGGCACGAACGTCGTGGAAGACTTTAGTCTCTTGAGTGAGTCTCTTTAGAGCACCTCGTTATTTTGTAGGGAAACAAGGTCAGGCTGAGACGTGGCATTGCAAGGTGCTCTGAATGTGATGGAGACAAAATGGCCAAGGCAAGCCCAGGCCTCGGGGCACAGCTGCCCCCGCGTCTCTCAGCTGCACGCTTTCCATCTGGAGCAGGCTCCTCTGATACCAAGGAACTCCTGCCGCATGGCCTCCCCTGAGCATCAAAACCCACGGCTGCATAAGGCTCCCCACCCCAGGCCCTCCCTCCTGTGGATTTCCAGACCCTGCTTCCGACTCTCAGACCGAAACTCACACTTCCTTACCTGCTGTGTTACCTGGACGCCTTGCTGACCAATCTGGCCTCCTTTGTTCAGAGATGACCTTGTCCCGAGGCGTCAGCTTGTGCATAACTCAGGAGCCCAGCCTTGCTGAGATGTGTCCGCTTCGGTCAGAGCCGCTGACCGGCACAGCAGACACTAGGCCGGTGACCTCCAACTGGCACTTAAACTATCTGGACAGGCTCAGTTGTTCTCACTTTTTTTGTGGATCACTTTTGCACTCACGGTTTTTCTCCATTTCTTTGAATTGGTTCAGGCATTACTAAGAAGTTTTAAAATAATATTCTAGCATATTTTAACCACTGAAGCAAGGAAAAAGCAACAAGCAAAAATGTTCCCAGTGGCCGTCCTAAAATATTGCCCCACTGACCTACCTCTCCTGCTCCACTGTGTCACCCCAAAAGAGAGCTCATAAAAAGAAAGTAGAGCCCAAATCCCTCTGTATCAGACATCAAACAAGAACTGTCATTTTTTCTTAGATTTGCATGACTATATTATTAATTAATTAAGCACTCCACAAATCTTTTAATTAAGTGCCTACTCTGTTGCCAGGCATTGTTCTGTGCAATTTATCCCAGAAGCTTTGAAGGAAAAAGAAAAATTCCCTAACAGGGTAATCATTTCTAATAGCAAGTCATTGCTGGGAACGTGTGGGCTCCTCGGGGAAGCACAGTAATATCTTCTGTTGCGTTACTATTTCAGTCATCACGTCGGGAAGTGTTGGGTTCCAGAAGTCCTCAGTAGACTGTAGGATCAGAATTAGGCAGCAGCAGTTAAGAGCTGGGGGTGAAAGGATTCATCAACCTCTCCCCGGGGTGGGCCTGAACCGGGGGGCGTCCTGCACCCAGCACGGCGTAGTCATCATTGTCTGCATGTGAGACCAGGCTCTCCCGGCACAGGTCTAGTGGAATCTGAGAGATGTGTCCTACTGCTCACACCTGGGGCGCGGGCCCCTCCGGGAAGGCAGACTCATGTCAGAGTTTTACCCAAGGGTTCCCCAGCAGGTTCCAGGTAAACGGGCACTGAGCTTGAAGCCAAGAAATGGGGTCTCGCCCCACACTCGCCACCCAGGTGCAGCAGTTTACCTCTGTCTCTCTTACGGTTTCTGTGCTGAAAATGAGGTTAAAAATGCTTGTCTTGGGATTGCCATGAGGCTCAGACTAGAAAAACTCTGAAAGTGCTTTTGTGAACCAAACATCACCACTCAAGGATACAGTTATGAGTGTGGTTACCAATGCAAGTTTGCTGGAGCAGGCTGGGTGGGGGAGGGGGTTGCAAGAAGACATCTGGACCTGGGCCCAGCCTGGATCCATGTATTTTAGCTTCCCAGTGACCGGAGAGTGAGACGGCAGAGGAGGAGCTCCAGAAACCACATCAAGAAGGCCGGTGGTGGGGGAAAGGTCGCACGTGTGTTAAACAGGAATCAAGACATAGAAGCAGCAGCACTTGCAGAGAGTTGAGGATCGTAGGCTGCTCAGAGACGGGAGAGCACAGAGACGTGGGAGCAGATGTGTTGGAATCATGGCTGGGCAGGTGAAGAATATCCGCATCTTCATCAACAATTGAAACACTCATGACTGCGCATTAGACAGGAAGCTGCGGCGGGGTGGTAAATATTCCCAAGTGCCTCTCGCACCTGAGGTGCCAGCCGTGGCTGGCTCTCGAGCCTCCTAACCGTCCCCCAGGGCCACGTTCAGACATAAACTCTAGGCATCCTGATGAAAAAGTGTACCTGCTAAACCATGTGCAGAGGATTGCTCACAGAATCTCACAATTACACATGGACACGGGCCCCTCTTATGCATGCAAACCAACGAAATAAATCACGCCCAGCTCCGTGTCCCCAGGCTCGTCACCGGCTGCCTCCGATGCCCCATCAGGAACCTTCCAAGACAGTGGTGCTGCTCACGAATATGTCACCATGGCTCCCTGCGCCCATTCGGTGGTTTGCATCTTTTAGTCCACGCTCTCTGACGTGGAATTCACAAACAACTGGGCCAGAAGAAACCACATGGCACCCCCAGCCCGACCCCTCTTTGGTGTACAAGGTAAACGGAGGCCCTGAAAGCAGAGGTGGCCCCACCTCCCTGCAGAACAGATGCTCTGTGGCACCACCAGGGCTCACGGGAGAAAGTCATGGTCCTCCCTGGAAGCCAGCTGCATCGCGGTGGGGATGTCCTGTCCTCACATTTGAACTTTTTTTTTCTGAGATGGAGTCTGGAGTGCAGTGGTGTGATCTCTGCTCACTGCAACCTCCACCTCCCAGGTGCAAGTGATTCTAGTGCCTCAGCCTCCCAAGTAGCTGGGACTACCAGAGCCCGCCACCATGCCTGGCTAACGTTTGTATTTTTACTAGAGGCAGAGTTTCACCATGTTGGTCAGGCTGGTCTTGAACTCCCGAACTTGTGATCCATCTGCTTTGGCCTCCCAAAGTGCTGGAATTACCGGCGTGAGCCACCAGGCCCGGCCACATTTTGAACTCTTAATGAAGAGAGCCGCTCTGTGTGTGAGCCCCGCTTCCCAGAGCAGCCAGGCTTCCAGCCATCACCACCGGGCCGCACTGAGGTCAGGGCTGGTCAGGGTGGCAGCCATTCGTCTCCCCGGGACGGCCAGACGCCTCGGTCTGAGAGACATGTTGATTTCTCACAGGCTCCCGCCCTTTGCAGGCTCCTGGGCGTGCAGCCGGCACCACTAAACCAACAGTTCATTGAATCAACCGTTGCCTTGTCAACGCTGAGATTTTTCTCCTGACTTTCCCCTCCGCTTTCAGTGTGGGTTTTAGGTTTCAACCAATTTAATCCTCACAATTGATCTAAGTGACCTAGAAGGTGGGTCTTTTCCCCACTTCACAGATGAGGAAACTGAAACATGGAGAGCTTCAGAAGCAGAGCTGAGCAGAATTTGAGAAGCAGGGCTGAGGAGTGTTGCCAAAGCCACTGAGGAGAATTTAAGAAGCAGGGTTCAGGAGAGTTTCAGAAGCAGAGCTTTCTCTCTGGCTGCTCTTAGCTTTTTTTCCTTCATTTCAACCCTGGTGAATCTAAGGATTACGTGCCTTGGGCTTGCTCTTTTTGATGAATATTTTTGTGGAGTCTCTGTATTTCTTGAATCGGAATGTTCAACTGCCTTGCTGAGCTGGGGACGTTCTCCTGGATAATATCCAGGAGTGTATTTTCCAGGTTGGATTCATTCTTCCTGTCACATTCAGGTACACCAGTCAAGCATAGATTAGATCTTTTCACACAATCCCGTATTTCTTGGAGGCTTTGTTCATTTCTTTTCACTTTTCTCTTGTCTTGCCTTCTCTCTTTATTTCACTGAGTTGATCTTCAATCTCTGATATCCTTTTTTCTGCTTGATCAATTCGGCTATTAGGACTTGTGTTTGCTTCATATAGTTCTCACACTGTGTTTTTCAACTCCATCAAGTTGTTTATGTTCTTCTCTAAGCTAGTTATTCTAGTTAGCATTTCATCTAACATTTATTCAAGGTTTTTAGTTTCTTTGCATTGGATTTGAATGTGTTCCTTTAGCTCAGAAAAGTTTATTACCCGCCTTCTGAAGCCTGTTTCTGTCAATTCATCACACTCTTTCTTGGTCATATTGTGTTCCCATGTTGATGAGGAGTTGTGATCCCTTGAAGGAGAAAAGGCATTCTGGTCTTTGATGGTTTCGTCTTTTTTGCACTGGTTTTTTCCTGTCTTCATGGATTTACCTGGCTCTGATCTCAAGGAGCTGCTTGATGAGGTCGCTTGTCTGCCTGTGGAGGTGCTACTGGGTTTCCAGGGACTCCTTCAGGTTACTAGGTAGGCTTTCTGTGTCTTTTTTGTTTACACTGGGAGGTTAGGCCCACCTCTTCAGCTGACCTGCAGGTGCTGCTGGGTGGTCAGGAACACCGTCCCATTGCTACATAGGCTTCCTGTGTTTTGTGTTAAAACATGAAGCCTAGTCCCGCCTCTTTTAATGGTGGGCTGTGCCTTTCTTCCTGAACAATGAGAACATGTGGACTCAGGGGGAGGCACATCACACACTGGGGTCAGTAGGGTAGGTGCCAGGGGAGGGATGGGGTGAGAGGGTGGGGAGGGATAACATGGGGAGAAATGCCGGATATAGATGAAGGGGAATAGAGGCAGCAAACCACCTGGTTACGTATGCACCTATGCAACAATCCTGCATAACCTGCACATGTATGTCAGAACTTAAAGAAAATTTTTTTTAAAAAGCAGAGCTGAGGAGAGGAGTTTGAGAAGCGGGGTTCAGGCTCCGCAGAAGAGCAGCTGGCCCACAGGTACCTTTCTTATCAGGAATGAACCAACAGTCAAGGAGGCCAAACTCAGGGCCTCCACTTTCTGGCTGATCCTGGGCAAAGCTGCTGGTGGAAGAGCAGGTGGGAGAATTCTTCTGTCGGAACGGGAGGAAGCCGGGCTGCAAGTTTCAGCTCCAGCAGTCACTTGTCGCGTGAGGCTGTTCAACCTCGCTGGGCCTCAATGCCTCATCTGTAAAACGAGATGTCTGGATCAGAGCAGCAGCTAAGACCAGATGATCTCAACAACCTAGGAGATGAGAAGTGCGGCCCCTCCGTTCACCTTCCTTTTGTGGTTAAAGACCTGTGTTTTTCTTGGTGCTGAGCTGACAGGCTGACCTTTAAATGATACATTGAGTGCCTGTTGAAGAGAAGAAGTGCTTTCCATGAAAAGGACACTGATGGCCACTCACAGCAGCCTCTGGAAACAGGAGAACCGAGGCCCAGGTCCAGACCAGGAGGGTGTGTGTGTGGGCAGGGCTGGGCTCTGGGCTCTCCCCCGGAGCTGCTGCCCTCAGAGGCCTGGTGTCCACATGCCCTCCTCTCTCCCCACTGTAGCCTGCCATGTCCCCCTGAGTCCTCTCACCCAGGGAGTTCCACCGAGGGAATCCTGCTGGGTTTGCTGGGTCCCTGAGCCCTACGAGGAGTTTTGGGAAGAGTGAGAGGAAGGAGGCTTCACAGTCCAGCATCCTGGAGCCTTTATTCCAAGTGACAAGTTACCACCCAGCAGCTGCTTGTGAGGTGACTCCAGTCACTCTGCGTAGGATGGCATCAGCAGCACCTCGGAAGATTTTCACGCTGTGCATGCCATAGCCCCTGACATTTGCTCCGTGGCCGTGACTGCGGCAATGCTCCTAGCTGACCTTGCCCAAGCCAGGCCCAGCAGGCTACATCCTCAGGAGAGAAGTGGGGAGCTCACAGCACAGGCCCCTGGCCACAGCCTTAGATGACTTTCTGTTTGTTCTCGGGACACACAAAAGGGCTGGAGCTTTGGTCATGTTCCCACCCTAGATCATCCGGCCCCACTTCTTCATTGTATGGAAAAATAAGAGACCAGGAGAGTTTTGATAATTTAGGCAAGGTCACAGACCAGTCAGTCAAGGCTTGAAAAAGATCCATGTTTCCTAATCTTTGGACTGTGCTCTCTGGCCTAATGTAATGTCTGTTTAACATCTCCCTGTGAGGGATAGCCTCCTTTTATGAATGGAGAACTGAATTAATGAGTACAATATAATTTAATAAAACCCTTCCAAATTGGACATTACAGGTAATGCCAAAGAATGTTCCTACTACTACATAAAAATTAAAGACGGATGCAACTTGTGAACACAGCATCTTAAAGGCACAATTTTTAACTGAGCCCCACCTAAAGAGCTTAGCTACCGACAATAGTTTAACTAATTGGTGATTTGCTTATATTCGTGAAAATTCAACCAGCACTGAGCACCATTTACTATCAAGCATCGTATTACAATGGTACATCACCACAGCGATAAAAATACATAAAGAATATTCCCTGCCATCAAGTAGCCTACACTTCCAGTAGAAACAATGATGTAGAAGGAAAAAGCAAGCACATAGTGGTTAAACACGTGGACAAATTTAGAAAGTGTCAGAATGGGTGGTCAGTTAAATAGCAAATGATCATTGGCTGGACATCTTGGGTGGAGCCAGTGCTCTTTTCCAGGTTGCAATTCCTTCATCGATAAAGTTAGGGAATTTTTATTTCCTAATAATGTCATTTCTGAGATCCTCTGTTCTGTACGATCTCAGGGAAGACTCCTTTGATAAGGTGGGACTTAGGAGCTGAATAAGATGAAAGGCACCTTGCCATCTTTGCTGAAACTCCAAGCTGTGGACCCATTGATGACAATGTCAAGCCTATCTTTCCCTCTGAACAATGCCTACACCAAAACATCTCTTTAAAATATTTATTATTTTTTGCTTTAAAAAACCTTCCTCTCAACATTTAATCTTCACTAGATGTGCCAGCCAGTCACTTGGGATGCCTTGGCAGAGCTGGCAGGCAGAAGGTGTGGGACGTTGGAAGGGCCAGCTGTCTTAGGCAATCACTCTAATTGTCAAACTGTTTTCTTTCCAGCCTAATTTTCTGTGATAATTTATCAGTTAGGCAAAGGTTGGATCAGCTCTTGGAAAACCAGCCCCAGCTCTGTATTAGAGACACTGCAAGAGGTGAATTCTAAAGAAAAGGTTCATGGAGCATTTGATGGGAGGGCATCTCAGAGAAAGGGACTCCTCTCAGCACTGGGCTGCCTACAGAGTCATCGTCCTTCCCTTGCCAAAACCTCAAAAACTTGTCTCTGTTTTCACTTTTACAGCAATTATTAATCTTCTGCCACTCAAATTTCCATCCTTAAACCACCAGTATCTTAACCTGCATATCCCCGAAATCAATTATAGACAAGGACAATTTCAGAAATGCACACACAACACAGGCTACTAAACATCTACAGTAATTAAGCCCAAGGAAGCCAGGCCTGCATGCTGCAAGACACTGACACACAGCCACCTCGCTCACTGCTAGTCCCCAGGCAACACCCCTCAAGCATGCGTGTCAATCTAGTAGTAAAAAGACAGTCACTGAGGCCTTCCTGGGTGTCCAGCCTCACTTCAGGTGTTGTTTAGAACACAAGAAAGGGTGCTCAATGGTTTGTCATTTTCATAAGGCATCAAGTCTTTCTAATCAAGACAGTTTGAAGAGCAGTGTCCTAAATGGGAATTCAGAAAAAAAAGAGATTGGAATTAGAGATTGGAATTGGTTTAAATCATTGAAAAGACTTGGAGGGGGGAAAAGTGAGATTTACCTGATCTTGGAAAGAGGCATGAAATGTGGATCCCTGAGAGAAGATAGGGACATTCCCAGCAATGGGAAGTGGGATTCTTAAAGACCGAGGCAAAGAGAATGTGGAAGGGTTGGGGCTGCCAGGGCATCACCCAGCAGAAAGAGTCCATGATGCAGAGCAGAGGACCCAGAGTTCAATGAGGATTTCAGGTATCTCACACCCTTGCACACCCTGTCCAGAGGGAACAGAGAGGATGTAAGGTGTGATCCCAGTGCTCAATCAGCCAGGATGACTGGCACTGTCTCTACAGAAAGAAAAGAACATTTTAAAGGCTTTGTAAGAACCTCATCTCCACTTCTTCCGATATGAACGATGATATTTTTACGGTAAGACTGTAATTTAAAAATATCCCCTCCAAGAAAAAAGGACAAGAGATGAAATGAAGTCAGTCATCAGGGAGAACCTAAAATCTCGCAGCTGAAGAACTGATAAGTAGCCCAGGAAAGGCTAGATTACAGCAAGATCAGTTACCATCTTATCGACATGGAGCTATAAACTCAACAGCTCCCCAGACTGGAGACTGGAACCCTCTCGAGGTTCCCAAAGTGCACAGGGTGCTCAGTTTGGGTTTTGACAGGGAAGATGACATGTGAATGGATTAAGTTCTAGAACTGGGCTACATGAGGGTCCATAAACTTTGACCGCAAGCGGGAACAGCAGTCACTCCTTATCTGTGGTTTCACTTTCCACGGTTTCAGTTACCTGTGACCAGTCACAGTTTGAAAATAGGTGAGTACAGTATGGTAAGATATTTGGGGAGAGAGAGAAAAGGCCACAATTACGTGATTTTTACCACAGCATATTGTTACAATTGTTCTATTTTATTGTTATTGTTAATATCTTACTGTGCATAACTGATGAATTAAACTTTATCAAAGATAGGTGTGTGATATGGTTTGGCTGTGTCCCCACCAAAATCTCCTGTTGAATTCCCACATGTTGTGGGAGGGACCCAGTGGGAGGTCATTGAATCATGAGGGAAGGTCTTTCCCATGCTGTTCTCATGATAGTGAATAAGCCTCATGAGATCTGATGCTTTTATAAAAGGCAGTTCCCCTGCACATGCTCTCTCTCTCTTCGCCTGCTGCCATCCATGTAAGATGTGACTTGCTCCTCCTTGCCTCCCACCATGATTGTGAGGCCTCCCCAGCCACATGGAAAGGTAAGTCCATTAAACCTCTTACTTTTGTAAATTGCCCAGTCTCAGGTATGTCTTTATTAGCAGTGTGGAAACGGACTAATACAGTATGTACAGGAAGAAACATAATATGTGTATATAGGGTTTGGTACTATCCAGTTCTAGGCAACCCCTGGTGATCTTAGAACCTATAGTGAGAGAGGGACTTCTGCACTTACGTGAAATGATCTCCCCTGACTTTTTAAGGAGAGAAGCAAGATGCAGAGGAGTGTGTGTAACTTGCTACAACTTGTGTAAAACATAAATGTGTATATGCATGTGATGGTATATAAATGTATGCATACAGCATCTCTCAACATACCTATCTGTATCCACCTGCCTATCATCTCTCTAGTTATCTATGTCTCAGCTACCATGAGATGCCTCTAGGAAGGGAGGTCTTTATTCTTCTCTTCTATCCTTCAGGACATTTTGAGTGTGTACATATCCACATATTATCTGTCTCAAAAATACTTATTTAACTTTTTGAGAATCTGGTAGGCTTCTCTTAATCTGGCTGATGTGAAGCCTGCTAACTAAAGATGGATATTAATGACTTTATGGCACTTTTGATTAGTCTAAGCCCTGAACCTTAACACAGTGGGGCTCCCTTATTCAACAGAGTTCTGTTCCAAGACCCCTAGTGTATGCTGAAAACCACAGATAGTACCAAACCTATCTGTATATATACCTATGATAAGGTTTAATTTATAAATTAGGCACAGTGAGAGATCAGTGGAAAATAATACAGAACAATTATAACAACATAATGTAATGAAAGTTATGTGAGTGTGGCCTCTCTCTTTGTCTCTCTAAATACATTATTGTACTGCACTTGGCTGTTTTCAGACTGGAGCA
>PVKP010015730.1:0-49748 GCA_004027715.1 Plecturocebus donacophilus | reverse complement strand
GCTCACACCTGTAATCCCAGTACTTTGGGAGGCTGAAGTGGGTGGATCACGAGGTCAGGAGCTCAAGACCAGCCTGGCCAACATAGTGAAACCCTATCTCTACTAAAAATACAAAAAATTAGCTAGCCGTGGTGGCTCACACCTGTAATCCCAGCTACTCAGGAGGCTGAGGCAGGAGAATTGCTTGAACCTGGGAGGTGGAGGCTGCAGTGAGCCGAGATCGTGCCACTGCACTCCAGCTCGTGCCACTGCACTCCAGCTCGACAGAGCAAGACTCAATCTCAAAAAAAAAAAAATTTTTTTTAAGGTATCGGCTGGGTGTGGTGACTCAAACTTGTAATCCCAACACTTTGGAGGCTAAGGAAGTAGAGGCCTGCTTGAGCCCAGAAGTTCAAAACCAGCCTGGACAACATGCAAGACCCCATCTTCACAAAAAAATAAAAAATAAAAAAATTAGCCAGTGCCAGGCGCAGTGGCTCATGCCTGTAACCCCAGCACTTTGGGAGGCCAAAGTGGATGAATTCAAGGGGTGGCCAGCCTGGCCAACATGGTAAAACCCTGTCTCTATTAAAAATACAAAAATTAGCTGGGTGTGGTAGCATACTACTATAATTCCAGCTACTTGGGAGGCTGAGGCAGGAGAATTGCTTGAACCTGGAAGGCAGAGATTGCAGTGATCCAAGAATGCCAGTGTAATCCAGCCTGGATGACAGAATGAGACTCTTGTCTCCAAAAAAAAAAAAAAAAATTTAGCTGGGTGTGGTGGTGAACACCTGTAGTCCCAGCTACTCAAGAGGCTGAGGCAGGAGGATTGCTTAAGCCCAGGAAGTCAAGGCTGCAGTGAGTTGTGATTATGCTACTGCAACCCAGCCTGCGTGATAGAGCAAGACCCTGTCTCAAAACAGTTAAAATATAGTAAAAGTCTGCAACCAGGCGCAGTGGCTCATGCCTGTAATCCCAGCACTTTGGGAGGCTGAGGCAGGTGGATCACCTGAGGTCAGGAGTTCAAGACCAGCCTGGCCAACATGGTGAAATCCCATCTCTACAAAAATATAAAAATTAGCTGGGTGTGGTGACGGGCACCTGTAGTCCCAGCTACTCAGGAGGCTGAGGCAAGAGAATCACCCAAACCTGGAAGACAGAGGTTGCAGTGAGCTGAGATCGTGCCATTGCACTCCAGCCTGGGCAACAGATAAGAGACTTTGTCTCAAAAAAAAAAAAACAAAACAAAAAACAAAAACTAATGTTGGATACATGGATTACTTTTCTAAGTAGCCATTAAGAAGTTTCCCTCCTGGCCACGGTAGTTTGTGTCCATGGTCCCACCTACTTGAGCCCAGGAGTTCAAGGCTACACTGAGTTACCACTGTGTCATTGCACTCCAGCCTGGGCAACAGAGAAAGGCAGGTCTATACTTAAAAACAAAAAAGTTTCCCCAGGAATAAGCTCTGAAGTAGTTTAAAGTACAGCAATTAAGGAATGGCAAGCCTGGTATAACACTGCCAATGTGATAAATACTGGACCAGCTCTTATCTATGAAGGTTCAATTCCAAGTCCTCCAAAAACTCAATCTCTGTTCTTCCTTTTCTAGTCTTTCTTGGGATGGTAAACAAGTACACTGAGTCATCTCTCAGAAAATTCATACTAAACTGCATAGAAAAAAAAATGATGCTTTTTCTGTTACCTTTAATGTGAGAAAAAGGGTAATTCCTTTCTTTTCTTTCTTTCTTTTTTTTTTTGAGACAGAGTCTTACTCTGTTGTCCAGGCTGGAGTGCAGTGGCACACGATCTCAGCTCAACTTTCACCTCTTGGGTTCAAGTGATTCTCCTGCCCCAGCCTCCCAAGTAGCTGAGATCACAGCTGCACGCTACCATACCCAGCTAATTTTCGTATTTTTAGTAGAGACGGGGTTTCACCATATTGGCCAGGCTGGTCTTGAACCCCTGACCTCAAGTGATCCACCTGCCTTGGCCTCCCAAAATGCTGGGATTACTAGGTGTTAGCCACTGCGCCCAGCCTAGGGTAATTTCTTTCTAACGGTACTGCTATTCACTTTGGATGTTTTGGACTCCCAGCTATAAAACAGACCTGTTCGGACAGAGCTCAGTCTCTGAAAGCCCCCAGATGCCCCTATTCTGTGAGTGAGTATGGGGAATATGGGCTCCTGTCTATCCAGCAAGGAGCCCATCCTACCTCTTCTTGACTTACCTCCTTTCAAGCCCAAGTATCAGTTAATAAATAACGAAAGATGCTTCTCTGGACTCCTGTTTGGCCATTACTAACTGCTTTCTTCTCGCCACAAGCATCACTACCCCTGGAATTGGGTGGAACTGATCGTTCTCACTGCCACTAGTAGGTAAGAAGCTGAAAAAACATAACCACTGCCAAACAAGTGTTCAGGCTCCCTAAATGAGAGAAATTAACCAAAACTAAGGCTCCTACTGAATAAATCACAAACCCTTATTTGCGGCATGTGTTTTTACCTCTGTTTTTCACCAGTAAAATGATTATTTGGAACAGCTCTATCACTGACAAAAAAAAAAAAAAAAAGAACACATAAAAGTTATGCATGAATAGAGTGGGACATTCCTTTTTACTACTTCAGCCATGTCCTAAAAAACTTGAATTAAGTAGTAAAAAAAACTCTGCTTTTAAAGGAGAATCACCCCCACCCACACAACCACACAGACTGTCATTCCACCAACTTTGAAATTAACTGTAGAAATTATTTAAGATTCATATAATCTACTCCTTTTTTTTTTAAATCAAGCCAAGCTGCCTGAAAATCGGTATCAACTGTCCAAAAACTTGGTCACTTACCTTCTGACTGTACTTAAACTTATCACTTGCATCTGAGACAATCCAAATTCAGGTAGCACCAACCTCACTTGGAAATGAGAGGTTCCAGAGCAAGCCAGAGCTCAGCTACAGAATCGTACTAGGGTGAGGGACGCTGTGCTGCTGGCTTCTTTCCATCAGAACCAGCGAGAGATCACATTTCCTTCCCCCTTTTCAGCAAGTGAATTCGTTTCTGCTCCTATCATATGGCAAACTCCACTCCTTCCATCATTTGCTTTTTAAAGGAACAGGACCACATTACTTCTAAGTAACTTGAAGAGGTGGAGAAAATTCATGAGAAATGTATTTTTCCATGGGCCACAAAATACAGCAGCTAGAGGGGCACTGATTTTCTCAAAGCTGATTTCCACACAGGAACTGAAATTTTTATTTGTTGTTTTTTGAGGCAGAGTCTGGCTCTGTTGTCCAGGCTGGAGTGCAGTAGCTCAATCTCAGGTCACTGCAACCTCTGCCTCCTGGGCTCAAGCAATCCTCCCACCTTAGCATCCTGAGTAGCTAGGACTACAGGCATGCCACCATGCTTGGCTCTTACTCTACCCCAGGCTGAAGTGCAGTGATGCAATCTCAGCTCACAGCAACCTCTGCCTCCCAGGTTCAAGCAATTCTTCTATCTTAGCCTTTCGAGTAGCTGGGATTACAGGTGCGAGTCACCATGCCTGGCTAATCTTTGTATTTTTAGTAGAGATGGAGGTCTCACTATGTTGGCCAAGCTAGTCTCGAACTCCTGACCTCAAATGATCTGCCTGCCTCATCTTCCCAAAGTGCTGGATTACAGGTGTGAGCCAAGTCTGGACCATTTCACAATTTTAAAAATAATTTTTGGGGGATAGGGGGCAAGGGAAGGAAGAACATTAGGACATATAGCTAATGCATGTGGGGGTTAAAATCTAGATGACAAGTTGATAGGTGCAGCAAACCACCATGGCACACGTATACCTATATAACAAACCTGCATGTTCTGCACGTGTATCCTGGAACTTAAAGTAAAATAAAAAAATAAAAATAATTTTTGCTTTCTCATTAAAGTAGATTTCACAATTGCTATACTTTACAGTTATTTAGTAAGATTGGAGTCTATGCTTCAAAAATATGGCCCAAAAAATACCAAGAGCATTCTTCTGTTCATCTTATCAAGACTTACTGAACACTTACTGTGCCATGCATGGCATGTGCATTAGATGCAGAAAAACTAAATAAGTTTCCTGTCTTACTGTACCTAACTATAAGTAGAAAAAATATTTTTTAATCTTTTCAGGTTCATAATGTGACTTTGGAGGTTTTCGTTTGCATTTGTTAACACTGTAAAAAGCACCAGAGTAAAGGCGAAAAGATCACTAGTAGTAAGTTCTTTTCCAAGTTGCTTCTCTTTGAACTAGTTTTCTTATGTGCTAACAAGGATGACACTTTAGCTAGTAATAATATTTCATACTGGTTCATTAATTGTGACAAAGTAACAAACTAATGTAAGATATTAATTATAGTGGAAACGGCATGGGGTACATAAGAACTGTTATGGGTCCAGTTGTGACCTGTCTACCCACCCAAATCATATATGGGAAGTCCTAACCCCTAGTGCCTCAGAATGTAACGTCATTTGGAGTTAAGTGTCTTTACTGAGGTATACAATGCTTATAAAAAGGGGAAATTTGGAACCTGATATGTGGGATGAAGACAATAGAGACAGGGAAAAGACTGGCTCTCCAGAAGACAAGGAGAGGGGACTGGAACAGATCCTTCTGTCAGAGCTCTCTGGAAGAACCAATCCTGCCGACATCTTTATTCTGAATTTCTAGCCTTCAGAGTTGTGAGACAATAAAACTGCTGTTGTTGAAGCCTCCCATTTGTGGTACTTTATTATAGCAGCCCTAGCAAATATAGAAACTCTGTGTATCTTCACAATTTTCCATAAATCTTCAACTATTCTCAAACAGCTATTTTAAAAAAAAGATAAGGGTAATGTTACCCATATTTCACAGTTAAGACCAAATCTCTGCATAATCTTAACAGACAGTAAGTAACTAAGCTGAGACTAGAATCCACGTTCCATTCAGGTTGTCCATATGCCCATAACACAATGTTACTTCAAAAGGGGCACTAAGGTGGGTGTTAGGTGAGGAAATATACTAAAGCAAATTATCAATCTAAAATGCCCAGCCCTAAATGGACAAGTCCGTTTATAATACTGGACCAGGTTCTGCAGTAAGTAAAGGCTTTGGCAGCAAAAATGAACTGGGTTCAATCTTGGCTCTGTCACCCATTCCTGGACAAAATACTTACTCTCTCCTTCCAAATGTGACCTACCACTTACAGGACTGCTATGAGAATTAAGGAAGTACATACAAAGTGCTTGACATACAACATGTGAGTAAACATCTTAAGCTACATTTAGGCACAGAACCAGAGTGGTTGGAGGCAGATATTTAGGAACTTCCCTGGGAGTAAACAGATTTCATAACTGATTCTATTTTCTTACTATTTATTAATACCTGCCTATAAGTAATAAGTAATCAGATCTCTTCCTACACAGCAATACAGTATTTTATATCTTTACTGGCTAAATTAGCATGTGTCACACTAAAGAGGTGTGCTAGAAGGAAAGGTTTTATTATCAGAAAAGACAATTCAAATGGCCACATTCACCTTTGAAAGACAAATCTCTTTGATGCTGAATGTTAGCAGGGAAAATCAACAGCAAGCTAAAAGTTCATTTAGAACTTTTTCATCAAAATATCCCCAGCGTAGGCAACTTGAGATACTCCTCTGAGAATTCATTCAATGGTGTCTATTAAGCTCAGGATCATTTATGCAATTAATCATAGTGAAAAAAGAATGAATAGTACAGCTGTCGGCTTTAAAAAAATCTTCAATTCACCCCAGGGGCTCCTCTCCTATGTCTCTTAGGGAGGGCAGAAGCAATTTTAATCCCCATTTTAAATGAGTATGTGTTACCATTGGGGAATATTTTCTTCTCATTCCTTAGAGAAATTATCAGCTTTCTTAACTTAATAAAGACACTATAATCTGTACTAACTAACAACCTGTGGTTTCCTTCTAGCTCTTATTATGATACATCTTTTTTTTTTGGCAGGGTTAATTCACTTTATTTTTCTTGTATAAAAACCCTATGTTGTAGCCACAGATGGAGCTTGGGTCCTCTGCATGCAGACTGGTGCGGGTCTTGACAAGGTGGTCAGTGAATTCCTGATAGGGAGACTTGGTGAATAGTCTCCTTCCAGAGGTCGGGGGTCAGGTAGCTGTAAGTCTTAGAGATGGCATCAAAGGTGGCCTTGGTGAAGTTGCCCAGGGTGGCAGGGCAGCCCCTGGCTAAGGTGCAGCAGTCATTGATACCAGCCATCATGAGCAGCTTCTTGGGCACAGGTGATGAGACGATGCCAGTGCCCCCGGGCTTGGGGATGAGGCACACCAGCACAGAGCCACAGTGGCCTGTCACCTTGCAAGGGACGGTGCGGGGCTTGCTGAACTTGTTCCCCCAGTAGCCTCTGCACATGGGGACAATGGAGAGAGAGCTTGGCCAGGATGATGGCCCCACGGATGGCAGTGGCCACCTCCTTGGAACACTTACCACCCAGACCGACATGGCCATTGTAGTCCCTAATAGCAACAAACGCCTTGAACCTGGTGTGCTGGCCAGCATGGGTCTGTTTCTGCACTGGCATAATCTTCAAAACCTCATCTTTGAGAGAGGCCCCCAGGAAAAAGTCAGTGATCTCAGATTCCTTGATAGGCAGAGAGAAGAGACAGATCTCCTCCAGGGACTTGATCTTCAAGTCCTTGACCAGGCGCGGCCCAACTTGGTGACAGGCATCCACTTCTTATCCTCGGCCTTGCCTCCGAGAGCTCCACGGCCACAACCCCGGCCCCGGATGCCACTGCCGAAATCTCCTCGGAAGCCACTGTGGTTCCCCATCCCAGGGCTCCCAGGGCCCCCAGGGCCCTCAGGGCCTCTGGCCCACCCCTGATCCCCTCCCACTGCACTGGCACCATCTGCCATTTGGTGTTTTATCGGAGAAGTGATAAATCTTTTTTAAGCTAAATTAAGCTGCCAATCATGACATTTAACTATTTTCAAAAATGGAATTACTGGCCAGATATGGTGGCTCATGCTTTTAATCCCAGGATTTTGGGAGGCTGAGGCAGGCAGATCACCGGAGGTTGGGAGTTCAATACCAGCCTGATCAACATGGAGAAACCCCGTATCTACTAAAAATATAAAATTAGCCAGGCGTGGTGGTGCATGCCTGTAATCCCTGCTACTCGTGAGGCTGAGGCAGGAGAATCGCTTGAACCCGGGAGGCAGAGGTTACGGTGAGCTGAGATCACACCACTACACTCTAGCCTGGGCAACAAGAGCGAAACTCCATTTCAAACAACAAAAAAGGAATTATTGGCCAGGTGCATTGGCTCACCCCTGAAATCCTAGCACTTTGGGAGCTCAAGGCGAGTGGACTGCTTGAACCCAGAAGTTAGAGACCTGCCTACCCAACATGGTGAAACCCCATCTCTAATAAAAATACAAAAATTAGCTGGGTGTGGTGGTGAGCGCCTGTAATTGCAGCTACTCAGGAGGCTGAGGCAGGAGAATTACTTGAACCCGGGAAGCAGAGGCTGCAGTGAGCCGAGATCGCACCACTTCCCTCCAGCCTGGGTGATAGAGCAAGACTCCTTCTCAAAAACAAAAGAGAACAAAAAACAAACAGAAAAACAGAAGCATAATGTTTAAGTGGGAGTAACAGTAAACAGTTATTAAAGATTTTTTTTTTTTTTTTTTGAGACAGTCTCCCTCTGTCATCCAGGTTGGAGTGCAGTGGCACAATCTCGGCTCACTGCAACCTCCACCTCCTGGGGTCAAACAATTCTCCTGCCTCAGCCTCCTGAGTAGCTGGGATTACAGGCACGTACCACCATGTCTGGCTGATTTTTGTATTTTTAGTAGAGACGGGGTTTCACTATGGTGGCCAGGCTGGTCTTGAACTCCTAACCTTGTGATCAGCCTGCCTCAGTCTCCCAAAGTGCTGGGATTACAGGCGTGAGCCACCAGGCCCGGCCAAGAATTTTTTTTTTTTTTTTTACTGAAGTTTCAGTCCACTGAGTGGTCAGCACGCTGGCTGGAAACAGCCATACCAGTAACATCATTATGAAATTTCAGAATACTTTTGGACAAAGAGGTCTAAAAGTTTCAGATTACATGCAAGTAATACACAAAGGCAACTGACATCTCACCAACAGTGAAAGCCAAAGACAATACAGTAGCATTTTCAGATTCCAAAGGAAAATTGTTTCCAAACTAGAATTCTGTACCTGGTCAAACCAATAATCAGTATGAGGGCAGAATAAATGCATTTTGAAACACGTAATTTCTAAAAAACCTACCTTTTCAGTATTCTTTTCTCAGGAAGCTAACAAAAATAGGTTCTTCTCTAAAACAAGGGACTGAATCAAGAAAGAAAAAGAAATGAGAAAAAGAGAGGAAGAGAGAGAAATGAGAAAAGTTAACAGGATCCAGTCCAAAAGATGTAGGTAAAATCATCATAATGGCCCAGGCATGACAGCCTAGAGCACACAGATAGAATGAAGCAGATCAGATGGTATCTCCAAGATAAAACTTATTTAATTTTATTTATATTTTTGAGATGGAGTCTTGCTCTGTCGCCCAGACTGGAGGGCGTGGTGTGATCTCAGCTCACTGCAGCCTCTGCCTCTCGGATTCAAGTGATTCTCCTGCCTCAGCCTCCCGAGTAGCTGGGATTACAGATGCCCACCACCACACCCAGGTAATTTTGTATTTTTAGTAGAGATGGGGTTTCACCATGTTTGCCAGGCTGGTCTCGAACTCCTGGCCTCAAGTGATCTGCTCTCCTCGGCCTCCCAAAGTGCTGCGCTTACAGGTGTGAGCTACTGTGCTAGGCCCAAGACACAATTTATAATATAGCCAAAATGCTTAAATGTACTGAGCAAGATTTACACTTCTGGTTAGCGTTGAGAGAGAAATTACTGATAAAGACATAGAAGTTAAGCAAAATGGACAAAAAGATGACTATTAGAAACAGAAAACAAATTGTTGTACAAAAAAGGAAAAGTAAACATAACACATAAATGACTGGGCTGTGAATAAGCTCTATGTAATCATAATAATATTGTAAACCATGATACTACCATGACTAAAATTACATTTTAACCAGAGTGACAATTAATGTTGGCATGTGAGGTTCTCAGGTAAGCCTACCAGAAACTACCACTATCTAAGAAGTGAAGTTAATAAATAATAACAAAACCATAAAGCAAAAGCAGCTTACTATTTAGAGAGATATACCAAAAGGAATAGCAGAGTTGAAAATAACTGCTGTGTTCAAATGATTCTCCAGCTTCAGCCTCCCAAGTAGCTGGATTACAGGCATGCATCACCACGCCCCACTAATTTTGCATTTTTAGGAGAGATAGGGTTTCACTATGTTGGCCAGGCTGGTCTTGAATTCCTGATCTCAGGTGATCACTCACCTTGGCCTCCCAAAGTGCTGTGAACCACCACACTCGGCCCCCAATTTTGATTAAACACACATATATCCAAGCAACATAAACATGAAAAGGGACTGCTCCCCAAAATATTAACAGTTATTACAGATGTTAAGTTTATAGACAACCTTTTTCAAACAAATACTGTTTCATAAGAACCCAGAACTTCCATTAAAGAATCTTCTGGATAATCAGTTCTTTTTCTTTTTATTTTTTTTGAGATAGGGTCTCACTCTCTGTCACCCAGGCTGGAGTGCAGTGGCATGAACATAGTACACTGCAGTCTCCAACTACTGAGCTCAAGCTATCCTCCTGCCTCAGTCTCCCAAGTAGCTGGAACCACAGATGCATGCCACCATGCCTGGTTAACTTTTCTTATTTTTTGTAGAGACAGGATCTCACCATGTTGTACAGGCTGGTCTCAAAATAATCAGTTCTTAACATAAGATGGGTTTTATAAATTAGTGAAGTTTAGTTTCTTTTACCACCATGCATTTACCTTATTTGAACAATGGTTCAACTTGCACTGGATCCCAGACACTACCCCAAAATAACACTTGCAGCACCACTGGCTTCTTCAATTTACAAGTCAGGATACACTTCTGAAATGAGAGAAAATAAATAGTGAGAAAATGGCTACCCGAATGCAGATTCTGTTACAGATGCTTGAAATCTATAAATACAAACCCTACTTTAGCCCTCAGTTTTACTCCTAGTAGACCCAAGCTTTTCTCTCAAAGTATGAGATGGTCTGCCTCTGTCTGACATGTTTTCATCTATCCAACCTCCTACAGTATGGAAAGCAAAAACCTTCCTTCTGTAACCTGATACTTTCACCGGCAATATTTCAGGTGCTAAGGTTTTCATTATGCAAGACTAATTCACAACCTCCATAAAACTCAACCTGGTGAACCTGAGAAGAATCAGATGTTCAAGATAAGAAAGAAATGAACAGAGGTATGCTAAAATGAATTTAACAAATGCATTTCAAGGTAAAGTAACTCCCCGTACCCACCCATAAAAGTACAAAAATTCCTTTCTGCTCCAGTTGTCTAAATATTCCCAGATCTATGAACATGGTCATATATCAAATAGCTGTGTACAGCATTTTCCAAAACAAATAGGAAAACCAATTTCCAAGACCAGCAAGCTCATATAAGTAATTAGATGTCCTCACTTCTGGCTTATCAAAGCCTTGTTGTTATTCATATTACTATAAAGAAAGGCCAGGTGCGATGGCTCATGCCTGTAATCTCAACACTTTGGGAGGCGAGGCAGGTGGATCACCTGAGGTCAGGAGTTCAAGAGCAGCCTGGCCAACATGGTGAAATCCTGTCTCTAATAAAAATACAAAAATTAGCTGGGCAAGGTGGCAGGTACCTGTAATTCTCAACTACTCAGGAGGCCGAGGCATGAGAATCGCTTGAACCTGGGAGGTGGAGATTGCAGCGAGCCGAGATCACACCGTTGTACTCCAGCCTCGGCAACAAGAGCAAAATTCTCTGGGGGGAAAAAAAAAAAGGAAAAGAAATAAAGAAGGCACATAAGATCCAAATAATCTGAAGAGATGCAGACTCAACATTTATCTTTTTTTCTCCCACTTTCTCAGCATTCCCTCAATCAAGTCAGGGCAGGTTTAGCTTTCTCTGAACCCTGCAGTTTACACATAGCTGAATCCTTGCCTATTTAGCCAGGAAGAAAGCAATGTACTTCTTAAGCTATGGTCTCCTAACTCCTTATACATGCAGAATCCTCAGACTAGAATGCCTCCTCCTCTTTTGCCAAACTTACTCATTCCTATGAGGATCTCCTCCCCACCGTAGCAAGCTGTCCCTGGATCTACTAGGCTGGGTTAGTTACTGCCCTCTGTGTTACCCTGGACATGTCTCTCCTTACACTCTCCCATTAGGCTGTAAACTCTATATATACGTAACACTGACATGTGCTTTTACCGTGTAAACCAAATACCTAAGCGATAAATTCTTCACCTATATCAAAGGTAATAACTAACATCACAAAGAGCCAGTAAAAACCGACTCAAAAAACTGTTAAAAGGATAAGACTGTTTTATCCAGATGAGGCTCGTATTCAGACCCTTTACCAAATTAATATTGATATGTATTTACTTAGTTGATTTAAGTATAAATACAGCACTTTCAAAAACTCATTCAAAATACTTTTGCATGTATTCTCGCTATTTATTCTTCTAATTCATCCTAGGTTACATAGCTTCTTTCCCTCAATTCCTCACTCCAGAAGCACAAGGGGATCACATCAGTCAGCTCTGCCAAGCTAGTGAGGGAAATTCCATGACTGCTACAGGACTGAAAACTGCTCTTACATGCTGAATTTAAAAATTAAAAATTAAAATTAAAAACTGCTCTAACTTACTAAATTAAAAAACGATCTACTCCAATACATCCATCTAATTCTAACCAGATGCCAAAAGTACACACACACAAATCTCCCATTTCATTTCATTTTATTTTTGAGATGCAGTCTCATGCTGTCACCTGGACTGGAATGCAGTGGCGCGATCTCGGCTCACTGCAACCTCTGCCTTTCGGGTTCAAGCAATTCTCCTGCCTCAGCCGCCCAAGTAGTTGGGATTACAGGCGCCTACCACCACGGCCAGCTAATTTTTTTATTTTTTTTATTTTTAGTAGAGACAGGTTTCACCATGTTAGCCAGGCTAGTCTCAAACTCCTGACCTCGTGATTCACCTGCCTCAGCCTCCCAAAATGCTGGGATTACAGGCATGAGCCACCGCGCCCAGCCTATATCTCCCATTTTATTACTCCATCATATTTCCTTCCTACTAATTAACCTCTTCTTGGATATTGGCAAGAATTTTATCACTCCAACAAATCTTCAATTTCCCATTGTTGCGACGAGTAAAGAAGCAGATCTGAGGCTCTGGCCTTTAGTTCTCTGTGACAGCGAAGAGACACCTGAAACTCTGAGTCACCCCTGCCACCACAGTTGCCCTCCTCCGATGGAGCCTGTCCTGCATGTTATCTGGCCAGCCACAAGCATGCTTGTCAGCCTCTATCTTCTGAACCTCTCCTTTGGCCAAACAACAGTGTATTAGCAAGGAGACTCCACAATAGACCCTCCTCCCTTCTACACATTACTAATTGTCCACTTGTTCAACAAATAATTTATTAAGTACTGACTACATGCCCGGCATTATACTAGGAACTGGAGGTTCAATGGTTTAAAAGTCCCTTCATGCCGGACATGGTGGCTCACATCTGTAATCCTAGCAATTTTGGAGGCTGAGGTGGGTGGATCACCTGAGGTCAGGAGTTTAAGACCAGCCTGGTAAAACCCCATCTTTAAAAAAAAAAAAAGTCCCTTCATGCCTGGAACTGACATTCTAGGGAGCAGATGGGGGTACATGGAGGAGTAAGAGTTATACAATTTTATATCAAGTATTGAGGGAAAGTCTCTCTAATGAGGCAGCTGAGCAGAGACTGGAAGAAAAAGAGTATACTGGGCCTTATCTGAGGAAACAGCAAATGCAAAGACCCTGGGGAGGAAAACATGCTTGGCTGTCTGAGGAAGAAACAAAAATAAGAATGTCTGCAATGCAAAAAGTTACCAAGAGGGCTGTTGGTAGATCAGGTCAGAAACATGGCTGAATGAACAGGGCCTTGAAAGGCATCATTAAGGACTTAGATTTTCCTCTGGGTAATGAGGGCATCCACTGGAGTGTTTAGAGCACAGGAGTAATAGGAGCATAATTATGTTTCAAAATATTACAAACTGCAATGACACATGCTGGCTGCTGTGTCAGCCACAAATAGAAGAAATTAGTAGATAATGCCCAAAATAACCCAGGCAGGCCAGGTTTGATGGTTCACACCTATAATCCCAACATTACCGCAGGCGGAGGCAAGAGGATTGCTTGAGCGCAGGAGATCAAGGCTGCAGTGAGCCATGTTCACACTATTGCACTCCAGCCTAGGTGACACAGAAAGACCCTGTCTCAAAAAAGAATAAGATAATAATAATCCAGATAAAGGACAACAGTGCCTTAGACCAGAGTGTCACTCAGAACACTCCCATGTTCCACACATTATTAGACCTTAAATAACAATACAGTTTCCAAGTCCAAACAAAAGGTAAACACTAACATTCTAGGATCGTACCATTTGTATCTCCTAGAGTAAACAAAACTAACAAGACTGATTTTTTTTTTCCTTATCTCACCTCAAGTACCCGTGGCAATTTTTCTTTTTTTGAGGAGTCTTACTTCCTCATCCAGGCTGGAGTGTAATGCTGTGATCTCAACTCACTGCAACCTCTGTCTCCCGGGTTCAAGCAATTCTCCTGCCTCAGCCTCCCTAGTAGCTGGGATTACAGGCATTGTACCACCACACCCAGCTAATTTTTTTTTGTATTTTTAGTACAGACAGGGTTTCACCATGTTAGCCAGGATCCGTCAGCCTCAGCCTTCCAAAGTGCTGGGATTACAATGTGGCCCCTAGCAATCTTTTATTGCCTGGCCCCTGGCAATCTTTTTTTTTTTTTTTTTTTAAGACGGGGTTTCACCATGTTGATCAGGCTGGTTTTGAACTCCTGACCTCAGGTGATCCGCCCGCCTTGGCCTCCAAACTGCCTAGATTACAGGCATGAGCCACCATGCCCAGCCCCTCTGGCAATCTTTTATTGAGAATTGTAAAACATAAGGAAACACCTTGCCCACTCTTATGAACCTAGGTCAATAGCTAGTCCTTTCAACTACCAGGCATAACAAGCTTAAATACTTTAAGACTAACATGTTCTTACTTCAAAAGCTTGATGATAGCAATTAAAAGTAGAAAAAAAAAAGACAGGTCTTCAAGTTAACCCAAAGTAACTAATGAATAACAAAATGTAATCTCAGCCATTCCCCATTGGAAAAAAAAAATACTAAGAATAAGATAATGACAGCTAAGCAAATAAACCTTTAGTTTTTACCACAGAAGACTACTTGCAATGTCTGCTCCAAGTAGTTTTCATGGTATCAGTGGGAACCAGGATTGATCCAAGGCTGGTGAAATTACTATAAATGGCTTTGGAAGAAAACAGAGCACTTCCAAAAGTCATGAATACAGAGCCTTCTACAATAGGGGCTGACAACTTTGGAAAAAAAACCAAACCTTGCCCACTGTCTGGTTTTGTACAATCCATGAACTAGGAATGGTTACCACTTTTAAATTATTTTTTAATCAAAAGAATACTTCCTTACATGTGAAAATTATACAGTATTTCAACTTTTTTTCCCCCCATATTAGCTGCTAGGCTAGAGAAATTCCAATTTACCCATCCATAAACAATTTTATAGGAACAGTTATATTCATTTGCAGATGGCTACTTGCACACTAAGAAGATCTGAGTAGCTTCAACAGGGACTGCCTTCAGTGGTCTCAATGCTTTGCTCTGCTACAAACTGCAGTGACACAATTATAACTCAATAAGCATTTCAAGTGCTATGCATAGGCAGTATCTCTATCTATCTATCTGTCTATCTGTCTGTCTATCTATCTGAGTCTCACACTGTTGCCTGGCCTGGAGTGCAGTGGTGCGATCTCGGCTCACTGTAACCTCCACCTCCCAGGTCCAAGCAATTCTCCTGCCTCAGCTTCTCGAGTAGCTGGGATTACAGTCGTAGGCCACTACACTCAGCTAATTTTTTGTATTTTTTCATAGAGACCAGGTTTCACTGCATTGGCCAGGCTAGTCTCTAATGCCTGACCTCGTTGATCCACCTGCCTCGGCCTCCCAAAGTGCTGGGATTACAGGCATGAGCCATTGTGTCCGACTCACATTTTATTATTTTTTTAAGTACCTGTGCATATCCATCATATCAAAACAAGAAAAGTAAACTTTGATGTTACCCTTTTAAGGCACAGTGTGAAGTATGGATCATTTTGCTATTGAATTTGATGGTATATCCTTGTGATTATTAGGAAATGACACCACAGATATGCCAAGAATACAACATACAATGGTATCACCAAACTAAGCACTCATCACAATATTCCCAACTTACGGGAAAGCAAATGATGGTAAAAATATGTGTGGAGAAGAAAAGGACTTAGTTGGAAAAATTTACAAACACTGTGAAAATGTAAGGTTATTTATCAGCAGTTTCTTTGCAGATTTTTTTTCTTGAGACATGGTCTCCGTCACCTAGGCTAGAGTGCAGTGCTGAGAAAAAGAAGGTGAATATCCTGACTTGCCCTACTATATGGCAGTTGGATGAATTAGAAGGAAAACTGCGTTTTTTGAAATGCAAGCCTATACTTCAAGGCTGAGTATAAAATTTTTCTGAACAAGAACCACCCTTAACCACTATTATTATTGTGGACACCAAATAGCTTTGAAAATTAGTTTTTGCTAGCCGGGCACGGTGGCTCACACCTGTAATCCCAGCACTTTGGGAGGCTGAGGCGGGTGGATTACCTGGGGTCAGGGGTTCGAGACCAGCCTGACCAATATGGTGAAACCCCGTTTTGAAAAAAAGAAAAGAAAAGAAAAAAATGAAAATTAGCTTTTGCTGCAGACTTGATGTTTCTTAACGAATTCAATTTAAAATTACAAGGACCTGGCATGGTAGCTCACGACACTTTGGGAGACCAAGGTGGGAGGACAGCTTGAGGTCAGATGTTTGAGACCTGCCTAGTCAACACAGCAAGACCCATCTCTACAAAAACTGAAAGGAAAAAAAAATTAGCCTCACTCAATGGTGTACACCTGTGGTCTCAGCTATTCAGGAGTCTGGGGCAGGAGGCTTGCTTGAGTCCAGGAGTTTGAAGTTGCAGTGAGCTATGATCTCACCACTGCACTCCAGACTATGTGACAGAGGGAGACTCTGTCTCAAAGAAATAAAATTAGAAATCAAAACAACTCTTTTATGGGAAGCACATACTGTGATAAAATAATACTAATGACCGTAAGTGTTTAAAGTTTAAGAAATGTCAAATAACTTTATTTACTTCTCATACTGTCAAAAGCTGAACAAGAAGTGGCATCTCCATTCCCATACACATATGAAGCAGATACATTTTCTGACCTCAAACTATAGTTCCAGCATATTTCCAACCTCAATGCATATGTAAAGTAAATCTCCGTATTTCTAAATCTGTCTAACTGTGCAACAAAGCAGCTTCCATGTAATCTTCAGTTGGAAGCGACTTACCTGCAATGTTATGGTATGCTAAAAGACAAATATCAAGAATCTAATAAAAGAAAAAAGAATCTAACATACTTCTGTGCCTTCCAAAAGATAAATCTGTTGAATTAAAATCACATGCTCATGGATTAATACAAGTATTTGGCAGTACCTATCTGTGTGAAAAGACATTTTCAAAGATGACATACATAAAATTTTGCTATAGATCAGCATTAACATCTAAGTATTTGCCATCAATTTTGAAAGGCAATGCTAACTTCGAGCCCCAATTAAGTGAAACTGTACTCCCCAAAATCAGAATTCCATTCTTATAGACTTGTTATTACAAAAATTGTACTCATTATTTATATTTAGATACATATATACATATATATATATTTTTGAGACAGAGTCTCACTGTCACCCAGGCTGGCGTGCAGTGGCATGGTCTTGGTTCCGTGAAACCTCTGTCCACCAGGTTCGAGATTCCTGTGCCTCAGCCTTCCGATTACAGACATGCACCACCACGCCTAGCTAATTTTTTTTTTTTTTTTTTTTTTTTAATTTTTATAGAAACAGTGTTTCACCATGTTGGTCAGACTGGTCTTGAACTCCTGACCTCAGGTGATCCATCCTTCTCGGCCTCCCAAAGTTCTGGGATTACAGGCTTGAGCCATCACGCCTGGCTTTAATTTTTTAATATTTTTAGTAGAGATGGGGTTTCGCCACACTGGCCAGGCTGGTCTCAAACTGACCTCAGGGGATCTGCCTGCCTCGGCCTCCCAAAGTGCTGGGATTACAGGTGTGAGGCACCATGCCCGGCCTCATTATTGTATTTTGAATTCTACTAATAAAAACTCTGTGCAAATTTGTTTTCTCTCTTGTCATGTAAGTACCCACATAGCAGCCTCAACTTTGTCTCTTGGCCAGCAAAGCCTAAAGCATCTGATCCTTTGGAGAGAAAGGCTGTCAATCCCCTTTCCTCATAATTTGTCTAACAAATACATTTAGTGCAGACGGCCAGTAAGAATAAACCCTGGCTGGGCACGGTAGCTCACACCTGTAATTCCAGCACTTCAGGGGGCTGAGGCAAGTGGATCACTTGAAGTCAGGCGTTTGAGAACAGGTTGACCAAATATGGTGAAACCCTGTCTCTACTAAAAACAGAAAATTAGCCAGGTGTGGTGGTGGGTGCCTGTAATCCAAGCTGCTTGGGAGGCTGAGGCAAGAGAATCACTTGAACCCAGGAGGTGGAGGTTGCAGTGAGCCGATATTGTGCCACTGCACTCCAGCCTGGGCAATAAGAGCAAAACTCTGTCTCAAAAAATAAATAAATAAGCCCTAATGAACAGTAATTCTCAAAACCGTAAGGCTCCCAAATGGTAGAAATTGGTATTTTTTAATATTTATGCCCAGCAGCTCAGAGTAAGGCAAATAAAAGTCAGTAGTCATCCCAAAGTATTCTCCAAAGCAGCTGCTCAATAAATAATAACAGCACATCTGGCTCTGAAGCCTAGGTTTGATTCCTAACTCCACCAATTACTAGTTGTGAGACCCTGGATAAGTTAATCTCACTATCTGTGGTCCTTTATCTGTAAAACTGTTCCTACTTCACAGTGTTGTTGAACACTGGAAAATATAAGTGTAAAGTTCTTGAAAAACTGCCTGGCACAAAGGGGTACTCAATAAATACTGTTAATTGAGCCAGTATCAAAAGGACAGTGAAAAGAAAAGACTTCAACAAGCTGGTATGAGTAGACACGTGGCCATTAACCAACTACATTCTCATGAGAATTCAGAATTTAGCCTTATGGCAAACTTAGAATGCAAGACAATAATTCCATCTTCAAAACTTGTAAAAAGAAGGCCAGGCGTGGTGACTCACAACTGTAACTGTAGCA
Organism: Plecturocebus donacophilus; assembly: GCA_004027715.1. Taxonomy (NCBI): domain Eukaryota; kingdom Metazoa; phylum Chordata; class Mammalia; order Primates; family Pitheciidae; genus Plecturocebus; species Plecturocebus donacophilus. The sequence continues at coordinate 31,294 of PVKP010015730.1, read as the reverse complement.
CTTTGGGAGGCCGAGGTGGGTGGATTGCTTGAGTTCAGGAGTTTGAGACCAGTCTGGGCAACACAGTGAAACCCCATCTCTACTAAAATACAAAAAATTAGCTGGGCATGGCAACATGTGCCTGTAATCCCAGCTACTCAAGAGGCTGAGACAGAAGAATAATACTCTTGTCTTATTTCCCAGGCTGGAGTGCAGTGGCGCGATATTGAACCTGGGAGTTAGAGGTTGCAGCGAGCAGAGATTGCGCCATTGCATTCCAGCCTGGGAGACAGAGCGAGACTCCACCTCATTAAAGAAAAAAAAAAAAAAACCCTGTTGCTCTTTCAGCAACAAAGCCAAGCCTATGTCTAATTCCAGGTTTAATGAGTCTGCCCCCTAAATAACCCTATCATTCTGTGCCTCAAGTTCTAAACACAACACACACACACACACACACACGAGAGAGAGAGAGAGAGAGAGGAGAGAGAGAGAGAGAGAGAGAGAGAGAGAGAGAGAGATCAAACATGCCAACTGATGAACCTGAATGCTTCTACCTAGACCAGTGGTTTTTAAACTCATGGTCTCAGGCTGTGCAGAGATATTGGGGCAAAGTAATTTTCCCATCTGAGTTCTCCCCACCCAGCAGATCAGACTGAATGGTCAAGAACTCATAATAACTACTTTCCCAGAACTTATCTTTTAACACATTACAAAACTTTTATAAGCTACCAGCATTTCCTTACCACTTGAGCCTCTATTTCCTTGAAAACCAGTGGTCATGCACTATTACTAAACTAAACTAAACTACTCCTTGAGGGCAGGTACCAGATCTAATTCCTTTTTCTATCTCCAGTGTCTAGATAAAAACGAGTGAATGACTATGACTTACTTACACAGTTCCCCACTCCACGGTAAAACATAACATACAATTGACCATTTTAAACAGTTTTATATGTACAGTTCAGTGACATTAAGAACATTCAGGCCAGGTACGGTGGCTCACACCTGTAATCCCAGCACTTTGGGAGGCCAACGCAGGTGGATCACCTGGGGTAAGGAGTTCAAGACCAGCCTGGCCAACATAGTGAAACCCTGTCTCTACTAAAAATACAAAAAAATTAGCTGGCGTGGTGGCATGTACCTATAGTCCTGGATACTTGGGAGTCTGAGGCAGGAGAAGTGCTTGAACCAGGGAGGCAGTGGCATGTACGCACCTGCAGTCCTGGCTACTTGGGAGTGTCAGGCGGGAGAATTGCTTGAACCTGGGAGGCGGAGGTTGCAGGGAGCCAAGATCCCACCACTATACTCCAGCCTGGAAGACAGAGCAAGATGCCATCTCAAAAAAAAAAAGAGGCTGAGGCTGGGTGTGATGGTTCAGGCCTGCAATCCAACATTTTGGAAGGCCAAGGCGGAAGGATTACATGAGGCCAGGAGTTCAAGATCAGCCTGGGTAACAAAGCAAAACCCCCATCTCTACAAAAAATTTGACACTGCAGTGAGCTATGATTCCATTACTGTACTCCAGGGTGGGCAATGGAGCAAGACTCTGTCTCAAAAAAAAGTTTTCAAAACACAGTCAAAGCCACCAACAAATAAAGATATGGCAGGGTCAGACCAGTTAACAACTGAGGAGATTAACAAAAATGAAAGCCTGACAGAAAAGAATTTCTTTTTTTAATACTAAAAGATGAAGGAGGATGGGCATAGTCATATCTGTAATTCCAACACTTTGGGAGGCCAGTGGGCGGATCACCTGAGGTCAGGAGTTCAAGACTAGCTTGGCCAACATGGTGAAACCCTGTCTCTACTAAAAATACAACAATTAGCTGGGCATGGTAGCACGTGCCTGTAATCTCAGCTACTTGGGAGGCAGAGGCAAAAAAACTGCATGAACCCAGGAGGCGGAGGTTGCAGTGAGCTAAGACTGCACCACTGTCCTCCAGCCTGGGCGACAAAGGAAGACTCCATCTAAAAAAAAAGGAAAAATAAAAGATAAAGGTGGGAGATGTTGGTTAAAGGATACAAAGTTTCAATTAAGAGCAATAAGTTTGGTAACATGGTAACTGCAGTTAATAATAATGAACTGTGTATCTGAAGATCGCTGAGAGATTTCAAGTGTTCTCACCACAAAAAAATGAGGTAATGCATATGTTGACTAGGCAGATTTAATCATTCCACAATGTACACATATTTCAAAAACATCATGTTGTGTATCATAAATATATACCATTTTACTTGTCAATTAAAAGTTAATTTTTAAGGCTTTGGGAGGGTGAGGTGGGTGGATCACGTGAGGTAAGGAGTTCAAGACCAGCCTGGCCAACATGGCAAAAGCCTGTCTTCACTAAACACAACAAAAAATTAGTGGGGTATGATGGTCCACACTTGTAAGCCCAGTTACTCAGGAAGCTGAGGCAGGAGAAAAGCTTGAACCCAGGAGGCACGGATTGCAGTGAGCCGAGATCACGCCACTGCACTCTAGCCTGGGCAACAAAGCTAGACTCCAACTCCAAAAAAGCAGAAACAGGCTGGGTGAGGTGGCTCTCACCTGTAATCCCAGCACTTTGGGAGGCCGAGGCGGCCGGATCACGAGGCCAAGAGATCGGGACCATCTTCGCCAACATGGTGAAACCCTGTCTCTACTAAAAATACAAAAAATAGCAGGGCATGGTGGCACGTGCCTGTGGTCCCAGCTACTTGGGAGGCTGAGACGGAAGAATAGCTTGAACCCAGTAGGCGGAAGTTGCAGTGAGCCGAGATTGCGCCACTGCACTCCAGCCTGGCAACAGAGCAAGACTCCGTCTCAAAAAAAAAAAAACTAAGGCCCCTGAGAAAACTGAAGCCCTCAGTATTTTTGCAAAAGGTATAATGTGAACAATGTATGTTATCAAACAATTTTTTCAGAAAATTAGAAAAAATAAAAAAAAAGAACAACTGTCGATACAATTTTAATAAACATGCAGTGTGATACCTGTAATGTTAATGATTTTTATTTTTTTTGAGGCAGAGTCTTGCCCTGTCACCAAGGCTGGAGTGCGGTGGCTCTATCTCAGCATACTGCAACCTCCACTTCCATTCAAGCAATTCTCCTGCCTCAGCTTCCTGAGTAGCTGGGACTACAGGTGTGTGATACCACACCCAGCTAATTTTTTTGTATTTTTAGTAGAGATGGGGGTTTCACCGTGTTGGCCAGGATGGTCTCGATCTACTGACCTCGTGATCCACCCGCCTCGGCTTCCCAAAGTGCTGGGATTACAGGTAGAGTCATCATGCCAGGCCAACTTTATTTATTTCTAAAAAAGAAAAAGGGTGCAGGAGAGGCCAGAGGCAGTGGGGGCCACAAAGGGGGCCCAGGCTTCGCCCTCATGCCAGCCCACCGCCCCCAGGATATGTTCCTCATGTCCAGTGCCAAAAGACAACCATCTTCACAGACGCCAAGGAGTCCAGCATCGTGTTCGAGATGAAGCGCATCGTCAAGGGCATTCCCAAGCAGCCGCCTGACGAGCAGCAGCTGTACAAGGATGACCAACTATTGGATAATGGCAACACACTGGGCGAGTGTGGCTTCACCAGTCAAACAGCACGGCTACAGCCCCCAGCCAGAGTGGGGCCTGCCTTCTGGGCAGATGACACCTTTGAGGCCCTGTGCATCGAGCCGTTCTCCAGCCCACCTGAGCTGCCTGATGTGATGAAGCCCCAGGACTCAAGAAGCAGTGCCAATGAACAAGGTATGCAGTGAGGACCCCCAAGAGGCCCATTCCCCCCAGTAAGAGAGATTCGGGAATAAAAAAAAAAAAACAAAAAACAGAAAGAAAAAGGCTGGGGGAGGTGGCTCACATCTGTAATCCCAGCACTTTGGGACACCAAGGCGAAGAGGTAACTTGAGATCAGGAGTTTGGGACAAGCCTGGCAAACATGGTGAAATGTCGTCTCTACTAAAATACAAAAATTAGCTGGGCATGGTGGTGTGTACCTGTAGTCCCGGCTACTCAGGAGGCTTAGGCAGGAGAATCACTTGAACCCAGGAGGCAGAGGTTGCAGTGAGTCAAGATCACTCCACTTTTCTTCAGTGACACTCTATACATATTCCTATATATCGTGCTTGAAATTTTCAGATATAATATTGTTTATCCTCTCATGCACCAGTCTGCCTGCCCCAGTTGCCTTGGAGTTCAATGAAAAAAGGGACAAATCTTGGTCAGTATAGAAAAAAAAAAAAAGAAGAAGAAAGGGACAAAGATTTACATGCTCTAGAACCAGACTCTGGGACTGAATCCAGCTCTACCCCCTTTACTAGCTGTGCAATCCTGGATCTATTTCATCTTTCTTTGCCTCACTTCCATCTGTATTATGCAGATTGTAATCATACCTTTCCCTAGGATTACAGGGAATAATTAAATGGTTAATACATGGAAAGTACTCAGAACGACTGTAAGCAGATATGCACTCACGTTACCACTTATTATCAGATGCACTATAATCTTAAATTTATTCAAAATTGTTACTGACTGAAAGATACATGATCTTGGTTGGGGCGGGGAAGAGGTAGCAAAATATAAAAAATCCTAGCTGGAGGCCGGGCATGGTGGCTCATGCCTATAATCCTAGCACTTTGGGAGGGTGAGGCGGGCAGACTGCCTGAGCTCAGGAGTTTGAGACCAGCCTGGGCAACACAGTGAAACTCCATCTCTACTAAAATACAAAAAATTATTCAGGTGTGGCGGTGTGCACCTGTAGTCCCAGCTACTTGGGAGGCTGATTGCAAGAACCCAGGAGGTAGAGGTTGCAGTGAGCCAAGATCACCCCACTGCACTCCAGCCTGGGCAACAGAGTGAGACTCTGTCTCAAAAGGAAAAAAAAAAAAAAATAGATTGAGGAAGGGGCACCACACACAGAGATATATATAATACATGCCAGAATTGAGCATCACCAGAGAGGTACAGTGGCAAAGTCACTTACAACTAGAGGAACAAAGTAAGGTTTCAAGAGGAAGACTCAGTAGTTAACCTGGCTCTTAAAAAACAGTTAGAAATGAGAAAGGAGCTTTCCTAACTAGGCATCCAAAGGCAATGGAAATGACAACTCACAGCAGTGAAATCTGAAACTGCTTTACACATACATGGCATTCGATAAATAACTGACTAGACTTAGAAGTGACAAAGAGAAAAGGAATCAAGGTTTCAAAACTAACTGACTAAGAAATCAGTCTGACATTGAGTACAGCAAAGCTAAGAAGAAAGTATAAATAATTTAGGCCAGGTGTGGTGGCTCACGCCTGTAATCCAAGCACTTTGGAGGCCAAGGAGGGCGGATCACCTGAGGTCGGGAGTTCAAGACCAGCCCGACCAACATGGTGAAACCCCGTCTTTAAAAAGAAAAAAAAAAAAAAGAAAGTATAAATAATTTAGATGAAAGTTTGAATTCAGTTTTGGATACATTGGTTTGCTCATGCTAGAGAATCCATGAAGCCACATTCAACCTCTGAAGATTTCTTCTTTTTTTAATTACAAACTGGAAGTAGATTTGATAGAGTTCAGAACCTTATTTTCAACCAAACTTCCTAATTACAAATAATCTTACCAATTTTGGAAATCTTTAGAAAATTAAAAACATGCCTATCCAAAATGTCCATATTATCTGATTCTCCTAGTTCTAGAAAATAAATTAGTAGTTGCTTTGCAGCCGATATTAATTCAGTAGCAATTTAGAAACACCATTAACAAATGGCAACCCTTCTTCCTTCCCACAAAAGATCAATCCCAAGGCCTTCTGGCCACTTGACAGTTCCTCACAAAACACATTTCCAAAGCATTTATAAGCAACGTTAACAGCTTACCACAATCAGCCTTCTGTTTTTGTTTTTAGAGATGGGGTCTTACTGTCACCTATGCTGGAGTGCAGTGGCATGATAATAGCAATCCTCCTGCCTCAGCCTCCCAAAATGGTGGGATTACATGTGCGAGCCACTACACCTAGTCTGTCTCAAAATAAAATAAAATGAGAAATTAAAAAAATAAACACTGTCAAAAGCTTTAACTTTTTAGAAGAAAATAGAGGAGAATATCTGTTATGAATTCAGGGTGAAGAAGGATTTCAAACAATTTTTTTTTTCAGATGGAGTTTCGCCCTTGTTGCCCTGGCTGGAGTGTAATGGCGTGATCTCAGCTCATCGCAACCTCCACCTCCCAGGTTCAAGTGCTTCTCCTGGCTCAGCCTCCCAAGTAGCTGAGATTATAGACATGCACTACCACACCTGGCTAATTTTGTATTTTTAGTAGGCGGGACTTCTTGATGTTGATTAGGCTGGTTTCAAACTCCTGATCTCAGGTGATCTGCTCAACTCAGCCTCAGTGCTGGGATTATAGGCGTGAGCCATCACACCCAGCTTCAAACAACATTTTATAAGTATAAACCATAAAGGTAAAGATTGACAAATCTATCTATATGCCTTAGAAAATCAAAACAGATGGCTTGCACCTATAATCCTAGCACTGAGAGGCTGAGGTAGGAAGATGGCTTGAGCCCAGGAGTTCAAGATCTCAGCCAGGGAAACATGAAAAGACTCGGTCTCCACAAAACATAAAGAAAATAAGCCGGGCATCATGGCACACACCTGTGGTCCCAGCTATTCCAGAGGCTGAAGTGGGAGGATCATTTGGGCCCAGGAGTTTGAAGCTGCAGTGAACTATGTTCATGCCACTATGCCCCAGCCTGTGTGACAGTGAGAACTTGTCTCAAAAAACAAATAAATGGGCCGGGCGCAGTGGCTCACACCTGTAATCCCAGCACTTTGGGAGGTCACGGCGGGCGGATCACGAGGTCAAGACCTGATGAAACTCCATCTCTATTAAAAAAAATATACAAATTAGCTGGGCATGGTGGCTTGCACCTGTAGTCCCAGCTACTAGGGAGGCTGAGGCAGAAGAACTGCGTGAACCCGGGAAGTGGAGGTTGCAGTGACCTGAGATTGCGCCACTGCACTCCAGCCTGGCGCCTGGCGACAGAGTAAAACTCTCAAAAAAAAAAAAAAAAAAAAAAGAAAACCAAAAATCAAATGAACAAAAAATGAAAGCAGAATATATAACCTGAAAGTAGAATGTAGACCTAAATACCCAGAAGCTTCATCAATTAGATTTATAACAAAAATTATTATGAATGGAATAAATAATTCCAGTGAACTGGTAGATGCATGGAGCATACCAATGTTAGCAAAATGGCAAAATCCCTATAGCATTAAAGTTGTACTTTAAGAGCTAAGACATCTGATGACATCCAAAGAAAATAAGAAGCTTCCACAGCCACCAGAAGTAAAACTATGACAATTTATTTTAGCAGATCTTGGCCAGGTGCAGTGGCTCACGCCTATAATCCCAGAACTTTGGGAGGCTGAGGTGGACGGATTGCCTGAGGTCAGGCATTCCAGGCCAGCATGGCCAACATGGTGAAACCCCGTCTCTACTAAAAATACTAAAATTAGCCAGGCATGATGGTGGGTGCCTGTACTTCTAGCTACTCTGGAGGCTGAGGCAGGAGAATCACTTGAACCCAGGAGGCAGAGATTAGAGACTGCAGTGAGCCGAGATCGCACCACTCTGGCCTGGGCGACAGAGCGAGATTCCATCTCGAAAGAAAGAAAGGAAAGAAAGAAAGGAAAGAAAAGGAAGGAAGGAAGGAAGGAAGGAAGGAAGGAAGGAAGGAAGAAAAAAATTTAGCAGATTTTGAATAAGCCAACTTTCTACTCATGTTAATGTTTTAATTAAATATCACAATGCAAAATATCCATATAAAGTAAAAGAATTTCTGCTTGTAAACATGACCTGGACATTTGTAAGAATATATTTTATATATATGTATGTTATTTATATAAATGTATACATTATATGTGTGTGTGTGTGTGTGTGTGTGTGTGTGTATACACACATTATGTTTTCAGGTAATGGGAAGAAAAATACAGTATAATTTTTTTTTCCTCTTGTTAGGGCACTGTCATTTAAACATAAACCTGGAGACAGAATTCACGTTTACAAGATGAAAGCACGGCTAGAAGTATGAGATGGCAGCGGAATGTATTTCTGAAAAGTAAAAATCTTAAGGAAAAACAGAAATGGCATGCTTTATTCATTTTGCTTAGTAAAAGAGCTGCAGGCAAAATTGTTTAAAGTAGCAGGTACAATGAATATTATTACAAATTATGTTAATTTTTGAAGTGGTGTAGGTGCTTTTAGTAGCATTCAAAATATATACAAGAAAAAGAAAACTAAAAAACAAAAACCAACAAAAATCCAAAATATGTACAGAATTATCTTGATACCTGTATTTATACCAAAAAAATGGTGAGGGTTGTGATGGTTAATATTAAGTGTCAACTTGACTGGACAGACAGATGGCTAGATGGCTGATGAGGCACTGTTCCTGGGTATGTCTGTGAGGGTGGTGCCAGTGAAGCCTGACATGTGAGTGAGTGGACTGTGAGAGGAACTAGTTTACATGTTCAGCTGGACCCTCAATGTGGATGGGGTACCATTCAATCAGCTCCGAGCACAGCTAAACAAAGCAGGTGGAAGAAGGCGGATAAGCAGATTTCTTGCTGAGTGTGCTCACTCTCTCATGCTGTGCCAGATGCTTGGCTTCCTCTCCTGCCCTTACACATCAAACTCCAGGTTCTCCAGCCTTTGGACTCTAGGACTTGCACTAGAGGCCTCGCAGGGGCTCTCAGGCCTTTCACCTCAAACTGAGGGCTGCACTTTTTGAGGCTTCTGGACTTGTACTGAGCCACGAAATCAGCTTCTCTCTTTCCCCAGCTTGCAGGCAGCCTATCACGAAACTTCACCTTGTTATCGTGAGAGCCAATTCTCCCTAATAAACTCCCTTTTATATATATATATATAATTTGGTTCAGTCCCTCTGGAGAACCTTAACATAGGAGGGTTGATGAATTTCTGAACAAGCTGTTCTTATGTGTTACATGTAACAGACATGGTAAATATTTGTTTATATTCTGTGTGTAACAAACCATGTGTTTACGTGAAGTTAACAACAACCAAAAAAACACGTATAGGTATATGTGATCTTGAGAACGAAGTCAGTCTTAAAATGTAAATAAAATGTGAAACATATCCACAAAAACAAATGGTTAAGATGACAGAATTTTATGTTATACATATTTTGCCACAAAAATTATAAAATGAGTTGATTAGTGAAAAGAAGTGACAAGGCAATTAAGCAAATGCTAACAAATGTAAAATCTAGGTGACAGACATATAGGTCTCACTGTACTGTACAACTGGTCAACTTTTTATATGCCTAAAATCTTTCATAACAAAATGTTAAAAGGAAAAAAATAAATCAAAGATATTGTCATCCCTTCTAGAATAATACACTTGATGCAGAGTGATTAACTTACTCAGAACCAGGGAAACATAGGCCTTACAGAGATGATGAAATGTAAAAGCCAGTTTGGCCAGGTAAGGTGGCTCATGGCGGTAAACTAAGAATTTTGGGAGGCCAAGGTGGGAGGATTACTTGAGCACAGGCATTCCAGACCAGCCTGGGCAACATAGTGAAAACTTGCCTCTACTAAAAATACAAAAATTAGCTGGGATGGTGGCAGAAGCCTGTAATCCCAGCTACTTGAGAGGATGAAGGAGAATTGCTTGAACCCAGGGGGTGGCTGTTGCAGTGAGCTGAAATCACACCACTGCATTCCAGCCTGGATGACAGAGCAAGACTCTGTCTCAAAAAAAAAAAAAGACCAGGCCAGGGGCGGTGGCTCATGCCTGTAATCCCAGTACTTTGGGTGGGAGGCAGAGGCAGGTGGATCACGAGGTCAAAAGTTCAAGACCAGCCTGGCCAACACAGTGAAACCCTGTCCCTACTAAAATTATAAAAATTAGGCTGGTGTGGTGGCCCACACCTGTAATCCTAGCTATTCAGGAGGCTGAGGCAGGAGAATCGCTTGAACCTGGGAGGCAGAGGTTGTAGAGAGCTGAGACCACATCATTGCACTCCAGCCTGGGTAACACAATGAGACTCTATTTGAAAAAATATAAAAAATTAGTAAGGCTGGGCGCAGTGGCTCACGCCTATAATCCCAGCACTTTGGGAGGCCAAGGCAGGTGAATCACTAGGTCAGGAGATCAAGAAGATCCTGGCTATGGTGAAATCCCGTCTCTTTAAAAAAAGAAAAAAAAAATACACCAGCCTGGCAACACAGAGAGACCCTGTCTCTACAAAAAATAAAAAACAGCCAGGCATTGTGGCATGCACCTACAGTCCCAGCCACTTGTGAAGCTGAGGTGGAAGGATCACTCAGGAGTCACCTCTGGAGCCCAGAAGTTCAAGGGGCTGCAGTATGCTGTGACTGCACCACTGCATTACAGCCTAGGCAACAGAGACCTTGTCTCAAAAAAAAAAAAAAAAAAAAAAAAAAAAAAAAAAAAAAAAAAAAAAAAAAAAAAAAAAAAAAAAAAAAAAAAAAAAAAGCCAGCTTATTACACTAAATCCAAAAGTGTTGCTGACTAAAAGTCCATTTTAGCTACATTCAATGAGATTATCACAACAGCTGCAATAACACTAACCAGTGGGAAGATATCTGCCTACCACATCCCCCAAAATAGACACTAAACAAGCTTTAGCTCACTCATCATAAATACCCAGTATCCTAAAGATAACACTTGAAACCCCAATCTAAGCAATAAATTAGTCTACCCCTAAAAAAATAATCTGGATAGGAAATCCAAAAATGACACCAATCAAAAAACATTTTTCATGCCATATATTTCCATTCCAGTAAATGTGTAACACTCATAGGCAAGTAGTTAATGCCTAATTTCCCAATTTCCCACAAACGGAAAAATCAAGTAACATCAAATGTGGTGCTTACATCAATCTAAATTCTAGTTCATGCTGGGCACGATGTTTCACCCCTATAATCCCAGTACTTTGAGGAAGCTGAGGAGGCCAGGAGTTTAAGACTATCCTGGGCAACAAAACGAGACCCTGTCTCTAGAAAAAATGTGAAAAACCACCAGGTATGAGTATACACCTGCAGTCCCAGTTACTCAGGAGTCTGATGCAGGAAGATGGATCACTTGCGCTCCGGAGTTCGAGGCTACAGTGAGCTATGATCATGACACTGCACTGAGGCCTAAGCAACAAATCAAGGCTAAAGAAAAGGAAAGAATCTAGTTCCTACCTAGTTGTTATTTTTTCTTTTTTTTTTTTTTCTGACAGTCTCACTTTGGAGTACAGTGCCACGATCTCAGCTTACTGCAATCTCCACCTACCAGGTTCAAGCAATTCTCCTGCCTCAGCTTCCCCAGTAGCTGGGATTGCAGGAGCCTGGCCATCATGTCTGGCTAACTTTTGCATTTTTAGTAGAGACAAGGTTTCACCTGTTTGCCAGGCTGGTCTCGAACTCCTGACCTCAGGTGATCCGCCTGCTTTAGCCTCCCACCGTGCTGGGATTACAGGCGTGATCCATCACATCAAATCTGGTTTTGTTTTTTGTTTTTGCAACAGAATCTCACTCTTTCACCCAGACTGGAGTGCAGGGTTGTCATCTTGGCTAACTGCAACCTCTGCTTCCCGGGTTAAAGTGATTCTCCTGTCTTAGTCTCCTGAGTAGCTGGGACTACAGACGCCCGCTACCACGCCGAGCTAATTTTTCGTATTTTTATTAAGATGGGGTTTCACCATGCTCACCAGGCAGGTCTCGAACTCCTGACCTCAGGTGAACCGCCTGCCTCACCCTCCCAAAGTGTTGGGATTACTGGTGTGAGCCACTGCACCCTGTCTGACGTAAAGGGTTTTTTTTTTTTTTTTTTTTTTTTTTTTTGAGACAAAGTCTCACTCTGTCACCTAGGCTGGAGTGCAGTGGCGCAGTCTTGGCTCACTGCAACCTCCACCTAATGAGTTCAAGCAATTTTCCTGCCTCAGCCTCCAGAGTAACTGGGATTACAGGCATCTGTCACCACGTCCGGCTAATTTTTGTATTTTTAGTAGAGACGGGGTTTCACCGTGTTGGCCAGGCTGATGTCGAACTCCAGAGCTCAGGCAATCTGTCCATCTCGGCCTCCCAAAGTGCTAGGATTACAAGTGTGAGCCACCGCACCCGGCCGACATAAAGGTTTTTAAACCAAACGAAAGCATTAGTTCTGGACTTTTTTTAAACTCACTGTATAATGTCAACAAATATGACTTTCCAGTCTACATCTCTTTTCTACCTAGCATTCCACTATATAAATGTACCATAAGCAGTCCCATGGTGGCATACACTTAGGTTGCTATCAATTTTTCACTTACATATATAATACTGTGATTATTCTTATCTTTAAGGACCTGTCCAAAAGGAAATTCTTAAGGTATGTCCCTCGAAGTACAGATACATACTATTTCCCTCTAGAAAAGGCTACAGCAATTTATATTGCTACCAGCAGTGTCTGAGAATTTCCCCAAACCTTCAGTAACAATAACTATCATATTTTTTTTGTCATGGTGAAAATCTCAGGGAAAAATAGTATCTTGATTTCATCTGTATCTCTCTGGTTTTCATTTATCTTATTTTGTCAGTATTAATAATCTAATTTTCTTTTCTTTTTTTTTTTTTTGGAGGCAGAGTTTCATTCTTGTTGCTCAGGCTGGAGTGCAGTGTTTCGATCTCAGCTCACCGTGACCTCTGCCTCCTGGGTTCAACCAATTCTCCTGTCTCAGACTCCCAAGTAGCTGGGATTACAGGCATGAGCCACCACGCCCAGCTAAGTTTTATACTTTTATTAGAGATGAAGTTTCTCCATGTTAGTCAAGCTGGTCTTGAACTTCCAACCTCAGGTGATCCACCTGCCTCAGCCTCCCAAAGTGTTGGGCTTACAGGCGTGAGCCACCGCGCCCAGTCTCAATAATCTAATTTTCAAAATGGTCAACCAATTGTTCTAGAACCATGTATTGAATAATTACACCATCCTTCCTTCACTATCTTAAAATATTGCCTTTTTGATATCCTTTGTTCTTTCCAACTGCCATGGGTTGAGAGTTCTGAGTGTTTCTCATTGTCCTTTCAGGTTTAACTTCTTATGAATACTTTCCTTTTCCAAATAGCTAACAAATAACCTATCTTCTTGTTTAATTTTCAAAATGGTCAACCAATTGTTCTAGAACCATGTATTGAATAATTACACCATCCTTCCTTCACTATCTTAAAATATTGCCTTTTTGATATCCTTTGTTCTTTCCAACTGCCATGGGTTGAGAGTTCTGAGGGTTTCTCATTGTCCTTTCAGGTTTAACTTCTTATGAATACTTTCCTTTTCCAAATAGCTAACAAATAACCTATCTTCTTGTTTTCACATACAAATACCTGTGGTGTCAAAATCTTCATAGAAAAAGAAAATATGGGCCAGGCACAGTGGCTGAGATTGTACCACTGCACTCCATCCAGACTGGGTGACAGAGGGAGACTCCACATCCCAAAAAAAAAAAAAAAAAAAAAAATGACACAGCCACCATTGGAGAGCAGCAGCCATGGCTCTTCGTTACCCTATGGCCGTGGGCCTCAACAAGGGCCACAAGGTAACCGTAACCAAGAACTTGAGCAAGCCCAGGCACAGCCGCCACCGCGGGCATCTAACCAAACAAACACACCAACTTCACACAGGACATAATCCAGGAGGTGTGGCTTCGCCCCATACAAGTGTTGTGCCATGGAGTTACTTAAGATCTCCAAGGATAAACAGGCCCTCAAGTTCATCAAGAAAAGGGTGGAGACACACATCTGCGCCAAGATTAAGTGGGAGGAGCCGAGCAATGTCCTGGCCACCATGAGGAAAGCTGCTGCCAAGAAAGACTGAGCCCCCCCTCCCCTGCCCTTTCCCTGAAATAAAAAACAGCTTGACACCCCCCCTCCCCAAAAAAAGGCAAATAAAGGAAGAGAAGAGGCAAGCAAGGTTCTACACTATGAATAAGGCAAAGCATTCACCATGAATTCAAGAATGTCATCTTCTAAATTTCCAAGGAAAAAAAGAATATCAGAACGGGCTTTTACGATTTAGGTTCTTTTGAAGCAAGATGCTAAATATTATGGTTTAATATTTAAGCATGGTTTCTCCTCCATGGTTCCTATTTACCTTTATTATTCAGAAATACCTTCACCAAGTACCAAGGGAAAAAATATATATATATATGACAAACCAAAACAGTAAAAATCTCTTCTATATATCCAAACACTGGCCTGAAGAGATGACATTATGAGAAATTTTTACTTTCTACATTACCTATTTCTGTAATGTCTGAATTTTTTCAACCAGCATCTGTTTGTGAGCAGGGAGAAAAAAAAAGTGAAGACACTTCCCTGCCCCTACCAAGGGTTTCATAAAATGTGTGTGCTGCTTTAATAAACTCGGGGGTAGGGGTAGCATAGTATTAGGGGACTTAACAGTTTTATCTTTTTAAAAATAAAATGCTGGCCGGGTGTGCTAGCTCACACCTATAATCCCAGCATAGTTGGATGGCCAAGTGCAGTGGCACACGCCTGTAATCCCAGCACTTTGGAAGGCCAAGGTGGGCAGATCACCTGAGGTCAGGAGTTCAAGACCAGCCTGGCCAACATGGCGGAAACCCTGTCTAGTAAAAACACAGAAATTAGCTGGGTGTGGTGGTACGTCCCTACCTGAACCTGGGAGGCAGAGGGTGCAGTGAGCCAAGACCATGTTGAATCACTCCAGCCTGAACAACAGAGCGAGATTTTGTCGCAGAAGAAAAAAAAAAAGGACACAGTTTGAGTAACCACCACCACAACCAAAATAGAGACTATTTCCATCACTCCAGAAAGTACCCTCCTGCCCCTTGGCAATCTACTCACCTACCACTGCACAAATTCTTTTCCACTACTAACTTAACAGAATCTGAGTGAACTAGGACTTAAAGCACTTCCAGAGACTGCCACTAAGTCAGTTATTTCCACATTAAGTCTTCCCTTTTTCAATATTTACTATGCCTCTTTTACTTGACTGAATGTTCTAGGTAGGGACTGGATTCAACACTCTTGTCAAAAAAATCCCTGCTTACTCTCTGAAGAGGTAAAGGATGAAACAAAATAGATTAAAGTAAATGTTATATAGTAATAATGTAGGATTGGGGAGACAAACAGTCAGTTTTTGAAGAGGAGTACTATTATAGAGAAATCAAGAAAGGCCTCTTTCAGAACACTGCAAAATAAAGTGCAATAGATGTATGTGTACAAAGATATATCCAAACTGCCAAAGCCAAGATGATATAGCAACTGCTTGACACTTAAGTATTAAGAACTTGTGAGTATATAAAGCAAAGCTACACAAAGGGTCATCTTATCCCTGAGACGAGAATTTCTTATATTGAAAATTTAATTTTTTTCCTTTTTTTTTTTGACACAGGGTCATCTCTGTTGCCCAGGATGGAGTGCAGTAGCACAATCTCAGCTCACTGCAACCTCCACCTCCCGGGTTCAAGTGATAAGTGATTCTCCTGCCTCAGTCCCCTGAGTAGCTGGGACTGCAGGCACACACCACGATTACCTAATTTTTGTGTTTTTAATAGAGATGGGGTTTTGCCATGTTCGCCAGGCTAGTCTCAAACTCCTAACCTCAAGTGATCCACCCACCTCGGTCTTCCAATGTGCTGGGTTTACAGGCATGAGCCACCATACCTGGCCACTAATTCTGTTTTTTGTTTGTTTTTATTTTTGAGACAAGAGTCTCACTCTTGTTGCCCAGGATGGAGTGCAATGGCAGGATCTCAGCTTACTGCAACCTTGCCTCCCAAGTTCACGTGATTCTCCTGCCTCAGCCTCCCGAGTAACTGGAATTACAGGCGTGCACCACCACACACAACTAATTTTCTTCTATTTTTAATAGAGATAGGGTTTCACCATGGTAGCCAGGCTGGTCCAGAACTCCTGACTTGAGGCGATCCACCTGCCTCGGCCTCCCAAAGTGGAGTTCTCTTTTTCTATTGGGCAACCCAACGATGGAATCTTACCAATTCCTCAATCACCTTCATATCAGAAGTTTTTTTCTGATGGCCAATAGTCTTGCAAGCCAAAGGAATTAGTCAAGATTCCAGGACATATTCCTTTTTTTTTTTTTTTTTAAGTCAGAGTCTCACTCTGTTGCCCAGGCAAGAGTGCAGTGGCACAATCTCAGCTTACTGCAACTTCCACCTCCAGGGTTCAAGTGATTCTCCTGCCTCAGCCTCTCAAGTAGCTGGGACTATAGGCGCACGCCACCATACCCGGCTAATTTTTTGTATTTTTAGTAAAGACAAGGTTTCACCGTGCTAGCCAGGATGATCTCAATCTCCTGACCTCGTGATCCGCCCGCCTCCCAAAGTGCCGGGATTACAGGCATGAGCCAACGCGCCTGGCCTCTAGAACATATTCTTTAGATAAACTGGGACCATCTTCTATGAAGCCCTGATGTAAAGGAAAGCCCTTGAGTAAAGAAACTTCCTTCTTAACTTTACAATAATCTCACCTCTATGAATTCCTCTATCAATCCTTTATTCATGCCATTCTTTTTACTAACACAGAGAAAAAGGAAATTGATTTGTTAACCTCACACACACACACAAATCACGGCATTACTGAAAACAATGCAATGGACTTCATAGTTGTATACAAAAACAATAAAATAACCTTAGTTGTTATGTCTCAGGACAAGGGTCAAAAAGTCTTATGAGACATTCGACAGCTCTGTGTGGCATTCTATCTTCTGAGACAGGCCAAGCTATGCAGTGACAACATTCCAGAGAACAAAAGTGAGGACACTGAACACATACCAGCTAAGGAAGGCACTGGCAAGGGTCAGACCAATGCCTCTATGCTTTCCAAAAGTCTGGGTTTCTTCAGTTTGAAAACAACATAATTCAGTGTTTTGGGGGTTCCCCTCCATTGCTTCAACTCCATCTTTCAAAGTTGCCTAAAATCTTTTTTTTTTAAGAACAAAGAAAGGAAATAAAGTACCAAGACAGAAAAAATGGTAACTGGTGATGTAAGACAGCAAAGTGACTTCGAATGGGGGTATCAGAGACTTCTATCACATATCCAGAACAGGTAATACAAAGATGTAAAATAGACTAGTAATATAAACATACAAAATAGTAAGTATCAACTGACACCCTGCTCCATGTCAGGGCCACAAGTCAGACTGTCGGTAGGGTCTAGTGCAAACAAGATGACAGGCCCCAACTATAAAAGATATTTGCTGCAATGCAGAAAAGCAGGTCCATGGCTGCCAGATCTGATTTTTCAAAACCTGAATCCAAATTTTTATACAAAATCTGCTTTTTAAATGTTGACAATTCAAATTTGTAACACTGTATGAATCAAAGAAAATATATCTGCAGATTGGATTTAGTCCATAAAACTTTTTAGGCAGAGGCTGAAAACATCTACCTAAATACATGCTTCTTTCAGTGGTAGAACTCAACTCTGTGGCAGAAAGCACGCCCTACACTTCCAAAAAACACTATTACCTGAAAATACAGTACTAAAGACATGAGTATACATCTGACACACTTAATCACTGAAGGAAAGCACACTTAAAATGTTCCATTTCTGGAGCACCTAAAATACATACTGTAAACAAAATTCAATGAAAGAAAACATCAGGAAATGAATATTTGTCAAATTGGGCTCACCTAATTTCAGCTTCCTTACTATGAGCAAAACCAGCCCCTATCTCATAGACAAAAAAAAAACTAAGATTTCTACAGCACGTCATTAAAATATACTATTTATCCTCAAAAAAAAAAAAAAATTAGTTCCCTTGAAAAACTAATGAAGTCAATATTTTAGAAAGAATATCCATGTCTCTTACTGCCTTGGTAAGCCTTCAGCAATTACGTTTTTTCTTAGAGAAAGGGTCTGGCTCTGTCACCCAGGCTGGAAGGCAGTGGTGCAATCATAGCTCACTGTTACCTTGAACTCCTGGGCTCAAGGGATCCTCCTGCCTTGGCCTCTGGAACTGCTGGGATTATAAACATGAGCCACCATGCCTAGCCTACATTTTTATGGATTATAAAGCTGCAGGCAGGGCGCGGTGGCTCACACCTGTAATCCAAGCATTTTGGAGGCCAAGGCGGGCGGATCACCTGAGGTCAGGAGTCCAAGACCAGCCCAATCAACATGGTGAAACCCCCTCTTTATTTAAAAAATAAATAAATAAATAAAATAAAAAAACTAAAGCTGCATTATAGGGTCTATAGCAGTAGTTCTTAACCTTTTTTGAAACTCTAATGAATATGGCAGAAAGTGAACACACTTTCCTTCAGAAAATGCACCCCCAATCACAAAAACTTTTGAGTTCAAAGGCTTCCTGGAGTCCACAGACCATAGATTAAGAAGGTCCTGCCCCCAGGCTTGGTGCAGTGGCTCACACCTGTAATCCCAGCACTTTAGGAGGCCAAGGCAGGCAGATTACCTGAGGTCTGGAGTTCAAGACCTGCCTGGCCAACATGGCAAAACCCTGTCTCTACTAAAAAATACAAAAATTAGCCAGGCATGGTGGCAGGTGGCTGTAATCCCAGCTACTCAGGAGGCTGAGGCAGGGAGGACTGCTTGAAACCGGGAGGAGAGGTTGCAGTGAGCCAAGATAGTGCCACTCCACTCCAGTCTGGGCAACAGAGGGAGATTTGTCTCCAAAAAAAAAAAAAAAGAGGCCAGGTATAGGTATAGTAGCGTAATCCCAGCTACTCAGGAGGCTGAGACAGGGAAATCACTTGAACCCAGGAGACAGAGGCCGAAGTGAGCTGAGATCGTGCCACTGCACTACAGCCTGGACAACAGAGCGAAAAAGAAAAAAGAAAAAAAAGGCTGGGCACAGTGGGTCACACCTGTAATCCCAGCACTTTGGGAAACTGACACAGGTGGATCATGAGGTCAGGAGATGAGATTGAGACCATCCTCGTCAACATGGTAAAACCCCATCTCTACTAAAAATACAAAAATTAGCTGAGTGTGGTGGTGCGTGCCTGCAATCTCAGTTACTTGGGAGGCTGAGGCATGAGAATTGCTTGAACTCAGGAGGCAGAGGTTGCAGTAAGCTGAGATTGAGCCACTGCAAGCCAGCCTGGTGAGAGAGTGAGCCAAGATTGCTCCACTGCACCCCAGCCTGGTGACAGAGTGAGACTCCACCTCACCAAAAAAAAAAAAAAAAAAAAAAAGAATGTTCTTCCATGGAGAATATGTTTACTTGTTTTGAGTCCAGGTATCACTCTGTTGCCCAGGCTGGCATGAAGTAGCATGATCATGGCTCACTGCAGCCTACAGAGACTATTAAATCTACTTACTCTCCAATCTCTGCTGCTTCTTGCTGTTCCATCTCTATACCCTTGCTGTCAGGTAACTACCATCTTCAGCCTCTTAACATACCTCACAAACCATTTCCCATACGTCCATGAAATGATTTTAAAACATAAATCACCCCTTAAATCCCTTCCTTCCTCCTTCCTTCATCTGTACTATTGAACATATGTTGTAATTAATTTTACATATGTATATATGTGTATATATTACAGAGAAAAAGAGGGCAATCCTTCCTACCCACCAGAAGGCTTCAATGGCTTCCCTAATAACCTCTCTCCAACTCAACTGTAATCACTCTCCTAAGTGTCGAACATAATCCGCCTCCTTTCACTTCTGAAAGCACACTAAATTCTTCCCATCTTCCAGTTTGGGCAGGTGCTGTTTCCTCTACCTGGATACTCTCTCCTTGACGCTCTACAAACTGACTCCTCCCTCTCCCTAAAAAAACTTCACTGACCACCCTTAGGTCTCCCCCTTTTCAGTGTCTATCAGAGTCCTGAAACTGACACCTCTATGTTACTTTTCTCAATTTGTAGTTTATTTGCTTACCTTTTGTGTCCCCCCTTCAATAATCCTGTTAAGTTTCCAAAAGACAAGACCTCATCTGTCATCACACCCCAATAGATTCACAGGCCCACAACAGGAGCTAGTAAATGATAGGCTTTCAAGCACTATTTGTTGAATAAATTATCCAATGAACCAGAGTCAAACAGTGAACAGATCCTAGATGTTTATAGAATGAGTACATGTGAAAAAAATCCACTAAAACCCTGTATTTGAGAGAATAACATTAACCACACTTCCCTCCATTCAGGATGTCACTATGTCCTACAGAAATAGGGTAGCACCCTGAATTGCCTAGTGATTAGGACTATCCATTCTAAAAACAATAAATCGTATGTCTGTGTGCCCTCCCAGTCATCCTCATCATTCTCCATCTCTGTGCTAATCTCAGAAATATTCCAAGCTTCCTCCCTCCAATTCCTCAGAACAAAATAGATCACTCTTTTTGTAATCCATATCTTACAAGCCAAACCAAATTCAAAAGTACCTATATACTTGGTATTACATAAATACACAAAAGTGGTACTACTGCTATTACTGCCACTGCTAAAATTGAACTGTACCTAGCCTGCAAAACTAACAACATCAATCTCCAAAACTGGAGATCTTTCTCTAGTGCTAAAAAGATTAAAAAACAGAGATGGAATTACCCCGGACATAGAGGTTTTTAATCAAATCACTTCTTACAGAAACCTCAATACAACTCTCTTACAAAATGCAATTAAACCCAAATGGCTGCAGTAGAACTTATTTTGGTAACATTAACGTATGAACACTAGTTCACAAAATACATCTCCCGGCAAAGAACAAATTGAGCCCGATTTGCTAGTTGTTCATGGCAGCAGCCAGTTTTGGCTATTTAACAGGCTTCTATATCATATACACACGTCATGCTGTCTAGAGTAACAGGACAGACTACAACAGTACTTCCACAAACAAAAAAAGACAGGGTGATCTGAAAGAGAGAAAAATAATGGCGCGATACATGCCTTTTCTCACTGGGAGCATGCTCTAGAAATCCTATAAATGATGACAGTTATAACAGTGGCTAAGCGATTTTTATCTCATTTAGTCTCCACAATAACGCTATAAAGCGGCCACTGTTATTTACTACTGTTTTAGTGATAAGAAAACTGAGGCACCTGGAAACGAAGACTCTTGACCTAAGATCAAAAGATAGCGGACCAAGATTTGAACCCAGGCAGACTGGCTTCAGGATACTTCTGTTTTGCTCCCAATAGAAGCGGCACTGTCTCTGTTCTGCCAGGCCCTGCCATACTCTCAGAGGCTTTCCCTTCAATCCAATTAACAAACTCCCCGTAAACACTGTACTGCCACTGACGGCTTCCAACTTCTGTAAAACATTGCCGCTCGCCAGCTTCTGCTGCCATGCTCCACCCCTAAGATTTGGAAAGTTAAAGACAACAGTTGATAAAAGTTGCTGAGGTGCGAAGAGAAGCAAAAATAAGTCGCCTCATATAAGCAGAACTCACGCCGATTGCCACTAGAATGCAAAATCGGCCTCAGCTCCAGCCCAAGAAAAAAGTGAGAACTTTAATATTCCCGTAGGAGACAAATTTGGACCGTCCCTTTTTTGGCCACCAGGCAGGAGAGAACGGAAGCGGTACTAACATTTACTGAGCGCCAGCCACATGCGCCCTAGGAGAGGACAGAACCAGGCCAATGGGGATTGGATGGGGGGAAGGGCACTCAGGAGTTCCGGGAAAAGAAAACCAAATAATGGGGTTCATACGACCCAGAGCAGGCACTGGAAGCCACCCCCAGGCCGACTGCAAGAAAAAGCGGCGTAGTAGCTGCTCCGGAGAGAAGCCAACCCAGAGCCTCGGGAGCTAGGCCGGGGCCAAGGGAAGCCCTGAAGGGCGGGGAGGGGGAGGAGCCGGAGGGAGAGGAGCCCGCTCAGAAGAGGCCAGGGTGTAAGCGCGGGGGAGCGACCC
This sequence comes from Plecturocebus donacophilus, assembly GCA_004027715.1. Classification (NCBI taxonomy): domain Eukaryota; kingdom Metazoa; phylum Chordata; class Mammalia; order Primates; family Pitheciidae; genus Plecturocebus; species Plecturocebus donacophilus. The sequence continues at coordinate 9,463 of PVKP010015730.1, read as the reverse complement.
CGCGCCAGGCCTTCCCCAAGCCCCTGACCCAGCAGCTGAGGAAAAAAGGTAAGAGACGAAACCACTGGAGTCGGTTAAGTTGCCCTAACTTCCATCAGAGGCGCTCACTCACCTGGGCCTACCGCAGCGATCGCAGCTATAGCTCGCAACGGCACAACCAGCCCGAACCTCGCCCCCGCCCCACAGCGCGCCCAGCGTCTCCGCTCTCCGACTGCGGCGAAGGCGTAGACCCGCGACCTCCTGGAAAATGTAGTCCTACGCCCGCCTCTCTTGGCCGACTTCGCTGCTACAGGAACTACGTTTCCCACAAGACAAGGCGAGCGTTGGTCCCGCCGTTTTGCGTCACGCGCTGGGTTGTCGGCAGTCACGTGGGTTGCTTGCGTCCATCCCCTCCCCCCGCTTGGGTGGCCTGGAGATGAAGGAGGGCGGTGGACGGAAGGGGCGGGGGCGTTGCTGACGCCACTGCCCCCACCATTTTGGAACCAGCATGGAGGGAGAGTCTAAGCCCCGCCCACTCCCAGCCAGCTTGTCTCGTCGAATGAGTCTCTGAGCTGGGAGTCCAGTCTCTCGGGTTTCCGTCTCTGCTGTACCCCCTTTCGCTTTGTGACCTTGAGCAAATTCATCCCTCCTCTCTGAACCTGTTTCCTCCCCTGTAAAATGAGATTCGTAATTTCCACCCCACAGCGTTGTTGCGAGGCTCCGACAAAGTAAGGCACGGGAAAGCTTCAAGCACCCTGAAAGCGCAACACAAATGGAGGGTTGGTTTGGTTTCGTTTTTTAATTTTAATAGTGTGACCTCATTCGGAGACCCAGAAGCCTTCGCTCCCCCGCCCGCCTTCTATGACTATGATTTTCTGGCTGTCTTCCTGGGAAGTTTGCTAAAATGGGTGCTACTTGGGTATTGAACCAGAAGTTTCCCGGGGAGGGTATCTTTGGAATCTACGTTTTAAACAGATTCTTATCCACCTACAAGTTTGAGAATCCTGGGTTTATCACTTTTCCACAGGCTGGTTTCCTCTGGAATTCCTGATCTGATACCTTTGAACATTTAAGACCCAGCTTATATGTCACCTGTGATGCTTTCAAAGTTTACTAGCTCCTCCCTATGCCTGTGTTCCCACAGTAAGTTTGCATCTTATACTAAGTATCCGGGCCTTCCCCACCAGACTGTGAGCTCTTTGAGAGCTGAGAAGAGTTTTGCTGGATTTCTGCACCCCCAGAGAAAAGTAGCCAAAGTACACATTAATGAATAAAGAAATCTAATGCTCTTCCTGAGAGAAAAGCTGCAAGGCTCAACTAAAGTTGCAGACCACGTCACATCAGCCTTTGCCCTCGGTGGCCTCAGCATTTTTTCCACACTGCTTACTCTTTTCTTCCTTCTTTGAGCACTTCCCGTGGTCCACGTACTGCGCAGTGCTTCTTAAAACGTTCTAATTTAATTTATTTCTTTTAAATTGTTTTTTTGAGTCTCCCTGTGTCACCCAGGTTGGTGCGCCGTGGTGCGATCTCGGCTCACTGCAACGTCTACCTCCCAAGTTCAAGCAATTCTCCTGGCTCAGGTTCCTGAGTAGCTGATTTCACAGCCATATGCCACCACCCTGCTAATTTTTGTACTTTTTGTGGATATGGGGTTTCGCCATGTTGGCCAAGCTGGTCTCAGACTCCTGACCTCAAGTGATCCACCTGCCTTGGCCTCACAAAGTGCTGGGATTACAGGTGTGAGCAACGGCGCCCAGCCAATTTAATTTTAAATTCAAAGATTTTTCTGGGTGTCTACCGTATGCCATGCCCAGTGTAAAATACCGGGAACACGGTAGTAAACTAGGTGGATAGCAAAATACATTAATTTGGTTCCCCTTTTAAGAAATACAGGTATATCTCAGACATCACAAGTTCAGTTCCAGAACACCACAATAAAGCAAATATTGCAGTAAAGTTAGTCAAAGTTTCCTAGTGCATATAAAAGTGTTATAGTATGTTTACATTATACTGTAGTCTATTGTGTGCACTAGTGTTATGTCCAAAAAAAAAAAAAACTTTTATAAAGAATATTACTTGAAAGTGGTAACTGTCAGCCTGGTGTGGTGGCTTATGCCTATATTCCCAGCCCTTTGGAGGCCAAGGCGGGTGGATCACCTGAGGTCAGAGGTTCAAGACCAAGGCTGGGCACGGTAGTTCATGCCTGTAATCCCTGCACTTTGGGAGGCCGAGGCGGATGGACCACCTGAGATCAGGAGTTCGAGACCAACCTGGACAACATGATGAAACCTGTCTCTACTAAAAATACAAAAAACTAGCCAGGCATAGTGTGGGCGCCTATAATCCCAGCTACTCAAGAGGCTGAGGCAGGAGAATCGTGAACCCAGGAGGTGGAGATTACAGTGAACTGAGATGGCACCACTGCATTCCAGCCTGGACAACAAGAACAAAATTCCGTCTCAAAAAGAAAAAGAAAAAGAAAATCTGTTGTTTAGCCACCTTCATCAATTATTTTAGCTAGATCTTCTGAAAATTTTGCTGTAGTTTCTACATCAGCATTTACGGTTTCACCTAGTACTTTTATGTAAGGGAGCTGGCATCTTTCCTTAAACCTCACAAACCAACCTCTGCTAGCTTTAAACTTTTTTTCTGCAGCTTCCTCAATTCTTTCTATTTCCATGGAATTGACAAGAGTTGGAGCCTTGCTCTAGATTAGGCTTTTGTTTAGGGAAATGCTGTGACCGATCTGATCTTCTTTCTAGGTCACTAAAACTTTCTCCATATCAGCAATAAGGCTGTTTTGCTTTCTTATCATTCATTTATTCCCTGGATTTGCACTTTTTTTTTTTTTTTGAGATGGAGTCTTGCTCTGTCACCCAGGCTAGAGTGCAGTGGTGGGATCTCGGCTCACTGCCTCCCAGGTTCAAGCGATTCTCCTGCCTCAGCCTCCTGAGTAGCTAGGATTATAGGCACCCGCCACCATTCCCGGCTAATTTTTGTGCTTTTTTAGTAGAGACAGGGTTTTACCATCTTGGCCAGGCTGATTTTGAACTCCTGACCTTGTGATCCACCTGCTTTGGCCTCCCAAAGTGCTGGGATTACAGGCATGAGCCACCGAACCTGGCCTTTTTTTTTTTTGAGACAAAGTCTCACTGTGTTGCCCAGGCTGGAGTGCGGTGACGTGATCACTGCTTACTGCAGCCTCTGCCTCCTGGGTTCAAGCAATTCTCCTGCCTCAACCTCCCGAGTAGCTGGGACTACAGGCACCCACCACCATGCCTGGCTCATTTTTGTATTTTTTTCATAGAGTTGGGATTTCACTATGTTGGCCAAGCTTGTCTCAAACTCCTGACCGCAAGTGATCTGCCCACTTTGGCCTCCCAAAATGCTGGTATTACAGGCATGAGCCACTGTGCCTGGCCTAATGTCTTTCAAGAACTTTTTCTTTGCATTCGCAACTTGGCTAATTGGCACAAGAGGACTAGCTTTCTGCCTGTCTAGGCTTTTGATGTGCCTTCCCCACTAAGCTTAATCATTTCTAGCTTTTGATTTAAAGTGAAAGACATGCAACTCTCCCTTTTACTTGAACACTTAGAGGTCATTGTAAGGTTCTTCACTGGCCTAACATTAATATTGCTGTGTCTCAGGGAACAGGGAGGCTGGAGGAGGAGAGAAACAGGGAATGGCCAGTTGGTGGAGCAGTCAGTACACAACATTTATTGATTAAGTTCACCATTTATATGGGTGCAGTGTGTGGCACCTCCAGTTACAATAGAAACATAGTTGATGTTAAGTGATGGGAATATCACTGACCACCATAACAGATATAATAATAGTGAAAAAATTTGAACTATTGCAAGAATTACCAGACTGCGACAGGGACACAGTGAGCACGTGCCTTTGGAAAAATGGTGCCAATAGACTTGTTTGACAAAGGGTTGCCACAAACTCACAGTTTATAAAAAAATAAATGCCATATCTGCAAAGCACAATAAAACAAGATCTATCTTGGATCTCTTCTAATCTCTCTTCCAACCTCTGCCCCTTCCCTGGCCCAGAAACTCACCCCAAGTTTCCAGTCTCTGCCCTCTCTTCTCATTCAGCCTCTCTCCCTGAGTGACCTCTCTCCTTGAATGATCTGGCATACTCAGGTAGCTTTAACATCTCTTTTAAGCATCTTATTCCCTTATCTACATCTTAGACTCAACTCACTTAATTCCAGATATATAGGAGCCACCATACCCTGATTGCCCACTGGTATCTCAAATTCACCCTGCCAGAAACAACTCTTCTTCCCTCCAATACAGTATTACCTAGGTACGTGTGTAGTTAATTGTATGTCTGCATTCTCCACAAGGCTTCGAGTTCCTCTCAAAGCAAAGAAAACTGTATCACTTCATTCATTTGGTGGTCAGGCCCTGTACTATGATAATCGGGAAAAAAAAGAGTAAACGAAACAGATGTGGTCCCTTCCCTCACAGGGCTTACCTCCAACTGGGGAGATTGTATTAAGAAGTCTATCGCATGCGTAAGTAATTACTAATGGGATGAGTGCAATGCAGGAAGAGTATGTGGTGTATGCTATGATAGCACAGAACAGAGGTCAGAAAACAACAACCTATCGGCCAATTCTGGCCCATCTCCTGTTTTCATGTGGCCAGAAAGTAGGATTATTTTTACTTTTTTTTTGAGACAGAGTTTTGCTCCTGTTGTCCAGGCTGGAGTGCAATGGCGAAATCTTGGTTCACTGCAACCTCTGCCTCCCAGGTTCAAGTGATTCTCCTGCCTTAGCCTCCTGAGTAGCTGGGATTACAGGTATGCACCACCATGCCCGGCTAATTTTGTATTTTTGGTAGAGATGGTTTTCTCCATATTGGTCAGACTGGTATTGAACTCCCGACCTAAGGTGATCTGCCCACCTTGGCCTCCCAAAGTTCTGGGATTGCAGGTGTGAGCCACCACGCCCAGCCTATTTTTACATTTGTGTTTACTTATTTGTTTTTGTTTGTTTGTTTTTCGAGACGTAGTCTCGCTTTGTCTCCCAGGCTGGAGTACAGTGGCACGATCTCAGCTTACTGCAACCTCCACCTCCCAGTTCAAGCGATTCTTCTGCCTCAGCCTCTCGAGTAGCTGGGACTACAGGCGTGTGCCACCACACCCAGCTAAATTTTTCTGTATTTTTAGTGGAGACGGGGTTTCACTGTGTTAGCCAAGATGGTCTCGATCTCCTGACCTCATGATCCAACCGCCTCGGCCTCCCAACATGCTGGGATTACAGGCATGAGCCAGCAAGCCCGGCCTATTTATTTGTTTTTGAGACAGGGTCTGGCTCTGTCCCCCAGGCTGGAGTGCAGTGGTGCAATCACAGCTCACTACACAGCCTTGACCTCCTGGGTTCAAGCGATCCTCCCAACTTAGCCCCCAAAGTAGCTGAGACCACAGGCGTGCACAACCATGCCCAGCTTTTTTTTTGAGACAGAATCTTGTTCTGTCACCCAGGCTGAAGTGCAGTGGCACAATCTCAGCGCCCTGCAACCTCCACCTACCAGGTTCAAGCGATTCTCCTGCCTCAGCTTCTTGAGTAGCTGAGATTGCAGGCATATGCCACCACAACCAGGATATACCAGTTAAGCTCTTGGATTCAGCCATGCCTGATATTAGCAGCACCTATGGACTTTTCCATGCCATGAGCCAATAAATGAGTTGGTTTGAGTTGGGTTTCTTCTACCGGAAGTCATAACTAAGAGAGGAACTGTTAGAGCTATCTCTTGTGTACAAGAGGCTCTCAGCACAGGAAGGAAGCCGGGAAGGGAAATCAGTAGAGACTGGAACCAGCAGCATTGTCTGACCCTCTATGCTTGAAAGGCCACCTGTGGAAGAGAGGAGGAATTACCTTTGTTATTGCTTAGACTAACCAAGGGAGCGTCACCTCCATCTCTGCTTTCCAGAAGCAAACCAAACACCCTAGTCAGGGGAACAGTGCCTTGTTTGCTGTTGATCATTGGCAAGAACGGCCCCTCCTTGCTGAGGTTGAGCAGAAAATGGTTACTCCCTTACCAGTCAGTGAGCATCTACCCTCAGGAATACTCTACTCTAGTGGTTCCCGAACTTGTTTGGGTACTGGAATCATCTCAGGATGTTTGCTTTTTTGTTGTTTGTTTTGAGACAGGATCTGGCTCTGTCGCCCCAGCTTTAATGAAGTAGTATGAACATGTCTCACTGCGGCCTCCACCTCCTGGGTTCAAGAGATCCTCCCACTTTAGCCTCCCCAGACACTAGTACTACAGGCATGCATCATCAAGCCCTGCTAATTTTTGATTTTTTTTCTTTTTTTCTGAGACAGAGTCTCGCTCTGTCGCCAGGTGCCAGGCTGGAGTGCAGTGGCACAATCTCGGCTCACTGCAACCTCCGCCTCCTGGGTTCAAGCAATTCTCCTGCCTCAGCCTCCCGGGTAGCTGGGATTACAGGCACACACCACCACACCCAGCTAATTTTTGTATTTTTGGTAGAAACGGGGTTTCACCATGTTGGCCAGGATGTTCTTGATCTCTTTTTTTTTTTTTAAAGATGGGGTTTCACCATGATGGCCAGGCTGGTCTTGAACTCCTGACCTCAGGTGATCCACCCACCTCGGCCTCCCAAAGTGCTAGGATTACAGGTGTGAGCCACCACACCTGGCTGTTCTTGATCTTTTGACCAAGTGATCCGCCCGCCTCGGCCTCCCAAAGTGCTGGGATTACAGGCGTGAGCCACCACGCCTGGCCTTGATTTTTTTTTTTCTTTGCAAGACACGGTCTCACTTTGCCTTCCAGGCTGGCGTACAGTGGTGTGATCACAGCTTACTGCAGCCTCGACCTCTCAGGTTCAAGCAATCTTCCCACCTCAGCCTCCCAAGTAGCTGGGACCACAGGCACATGCCACCATGCCCAGCTAATTTTTTTTTTTTTCTTATAAAGACAAAGTTTCCCTATGCTTCCCAGGCTGGTCTCAAACTCCTGGGCTCAATCTGGGCTCAAGAGATCCTCCTGCCTTAGTCTCCCAAAGTGTTAGGATTATAGAAGCATACCACTATGCCCAGCTTTTAAATGTTTTTGTAGAGACAGGGTCTCACTTTGTTGCCCAGGCTGGGTTCAAACTCCTGGGCTCAAGCAGTCCTCCTTCCTTGGCCGTCCAGAGTGCCAGCATGAGCCACCACACCCAGCCCATCTCAAGATGTTTTTAAAATTCCAACACTTAGACCACATCTCAAACCACGCAAATTACAGTCTCTGGATGGATCATAGGCATCACTGTGTTTCTGAAGTTGACTCAGGTGATTCCAACGCACAGATGAATTTGGGAACCACTGCCAAAGGCTCCCATCCTTTTGTTTCCAAAGCTGACACTTTATAAATTATACATATCATATATATAATTTTAAAATATTATTTTTTTTTTAGATAGAGTTTGGCTCTTGTTGCCCAGGCTGGAGTGCAATGGCATGATCTTGGCTCACCACAACCTCCACCTCCTGGGTTCAAGCCATTCTCCTGCCTCCACCTCCCGAGTAGCTGGAATTATAGGCATGTACCACAACACCCAGCTAATTTTGTATTTTTTAGTAGAGGTGGGGTTTCTCCATGTTGGTCAGGCTGGTCTCGAACTCCCAACTTCAGGTATTCCACCTGCCTTGGCTTCCCAAAGTGCTGGAATTACAGGTGTAAGCCACCACGCCCGGCCTCTTAAAATAATTTTATATAGAGATGAAGTCTCACTATGCTGCCCAGGCCGGTCTCAAATTACTGAGCTCAAGTGATCCTCCTGCCTTACTCTCCCAAAGTGCTGGGATTACAGGCATAAATTACCACGCCCAGCCTCCAAGGCTGACATGTCTATAAAGTGGAGATTCTCCCTCTACCTGCACATTAATTTCCCTGGGGATTTTACCAAAAATGCCATGTCTGTGTTTGTGCCCTACCTCCCAGATTCTGATCTATTTAGTATGGGCTGGGACCCTAGTAACGGCATTTTGAAAATGCTGACCTAGGCTGGACATGGTGGCTCATGCCTGTAATCTCAACATGTTGGGAGGCCAAGGCAGGAGGATCACCTGAGCCCAGGAGTTCAAGAACAGCCTGAGCAACATAGTGAACCTCTATTCCCTACAGAAAAAATAAAAATAAAAAAAATTGGCCGGGCGTGGTGGCTTATGCCTGTAATCCAAGCATTTTGGAGACCAAGGCGGGCAGATCACCTGAGGTCAGGAGTTCAAGACCAGCCTGACCAACGTGGTGAAACCCCGTCTTTATTTTAAAATAAAATAAAATAAAAATATTTAAAAAAATTAGCCAGATATGGTGGTTCCATCTCATCCCAGCTGCTTGGGAGGCTGAGATAGGGAGTTTGCTTGAGCCTGGAAAGTGAAGACTGCACTCCAGCTTGGGCAACAGAGTAAGATCCTGTCTAAAAAATTCTGACCTAGGAGATTCTAATGTGCAATGATGGTTATGAGCCAGTTTTTAGAGCAGTATTTCTCAAATTATGATAGAAAACTAGGGTATTTTTTGTTTATTTGTTTTTAATTTCTAATCTATAAGAGACTGAGACTTTCATAAAATGCAATAAAAATGACTTATGGCTGGGCATGTGGCTTACACCTGTAATCCCAATACTTTGGGAAGCTGAGGTGAGCAGACCACCTGAGGTAAAGAGTTCAAGATCAGCCTGGCCAAAATGGTGAAACCTCATCTCTACTAAAAACACAAAAATTAGCTGGGCATGGTGGCATGTGCCTGTAATCCCAGCTACTCAGAAGGCAAGAGACTCACTTGAACATGGGCGGTAGAGATTGCAGTGAGCCAAGATCATGCCATTGTACTCCAGCCTGGGCAGCAGAGTGAGACTCCATCTCAAAAAAAAAAAAAAAGAAGAAGAAGAAGAAGAAAAAGACTTACTAGAAAAATAAAAGTTTAAAAAGACATACAAAAGGCCGGGCGCAGTGGCTCACGCTTGTAATCCCAGCACTTTGGGAGGCCAAGGCAGGCAGATCACTTGAGGCCAGGAATTCAAGACCAGCCTGGCCAACATGGTGAAACGCTATCTCTACTAAAAATACAAAAATTAGCAGGGCATGGCAGAGTGCCTGTAGTCCCAGCTACTGGGGAGCCTGAGGCAGGAGAATCGATTGAACCCGGGAGGTGGAGGTTGCAATGAGCCAAGATCCTGCAACTGCACTCCAGCCTGGCAACAGAGTGAGACTCCACCTCAAAAAAACAAAAGAAAAACCAAAAACAACAACAACAACAACAAAAATAGCCAGGCATGGCGCCTGTAATCCCAGCTACTCAAGAGGTGGGCGGGCATCTGTAATCCCAGCTACTTGGGAGGTTGAGGCAGGAGAATCACTTGAACCTGGGAGGCAGAGGTTGCAGAGAGCAGAGATTGAGCCATTACACACCAGCCTGGGAGACAAAGTGAAACTCCCTCTCAAAAAAAAAAAAAAAAA